>OMNW01000871.1:23230-49289 GCA_900303245.1 Selene dorsalis | reverse complement strand
GGAGGTAGGAGTGTGTGTGTGTGTGTGCATGTGTGTGTGTAGGGGGGTGGGGGCGGCTGCTGAGGTAATATCTCTGGGAGTGTGGTTAGATCATATTCCTCTCCCTGTCTTCTCATGGCTGTGGGTGGGGCTTTGTGGTGGGGCTGGCTGGAAGAGAGGGAGGGGATGGAGAGACGGAGAAAAAGAAAGGGCAAGAGAATGAGCGAGGGGGAGGAAGAGAGGTGGGGGAAAGTACGAAGGCACATGGTGAAAGACGGGTGGAGGAGGCTGAGAGATGGGCAGTGCCGACAGTTCTCACTAAAGCAGCACCAGTGTTACGCCCCTGAAGTGGCAAGACTGGTTCACATGAGCTCTTCCCCACCTTTCTTTTCCTCTCTGTTATTCTCTCTTGTGTCCTTTTAGTTGTTAATATTAGTACTAGTAGTATTAGTATTAGCATTGTTTAGTTTAGTATGAATTAGACAATATGGAAAATTTAAACACATCAAATGTTTAAAGCGCTTACAAGTTGGTATAAATCCCTCTGATTGTGCTATTTTGATTTGTTTGGATGGTGGTCACTATGGTAACACCTCATGTAATACACTGTTTTCTGCTGCATGTGCTTCAGTAAACGCAGATGACTCAATACATAACTTTATGAAAAATACACAGCATTTAGTCTTAAAATATATAATAACATATTGACATTCCCATCATCCTAAGCTGTGCTTTGTATTTAGAACTAAACACCGAGTGCTAGCATGGCCTTAGACTCTGAGTCATGTTTTACATTTTGCTAATATGATTAAGGAGGCAAAACATTCCTGAAATGACACAATTCTTTCCTGAGATGAGGATGAATACACATTCTTCCATAACTAAATTTTTAAGCTTCTTCTTCTTTTTTTTTTTGAGGAAAATGCTGCTGTATTTTGTTGTCGAGTATATCTGCATTTGCTACATTTGGTGCTTTTGGCAGGATGTATACATGCATTCATTGTGTGGTGGGGTGCCAGTTTAGTGTCAGATGTTATATGAAGGCTTTGGTGCACCAAATGGTAATCCGCACCGCAGATAGAGGAGGCCCACCGATCTCAGTCCGTCGAGCTGCAAGACGAAGGAGCCACTAATCCAACATTTCACTGCCATTAATTTTGTTACGGACATGCCAATTTCATACAGACTTTGTCTTTGTTGATTTGTGTCAGGCTGTCAGAAATGAAACAAATAGAAATGTCTAGATTGCAGATACAGTCCATGTGAGCTAATAGGAATGTATATAACCTGGTACTGGACTGAGATGCCCTATTCTTGACGTTGCAGTCTTTGTCTTGAAGATTAGACTAAAGAGGATGACATCCTGGAAGGTTTCAACTTGGATGGCAGGAATCATCAACAGTGCTATTTTAATAATCACATCGTAATGCAGAGGCACCAGTTTTCGCAATTGAGGCCTCGCCCACATTCCTGACTCCATGATCCTTTCAGTCAGTTTCATAGTTAATAACAGTCTCATTAGAGTATGATCAAAGTTAGTTGGTGTGAATCAGACACCTTTATCTGAAGGTCACATCACTGTTCTCATGTTATGATTATACAAGCCCATACTGGCAAGATCATGACCCCTGTGTGGCACCATTTTTTATTAGTCTCAGGCACATGTAACAGTAATTTTTTATGCAAAGCTGCATCTTCATTCCCAACACAAAGATATGAGAGTGTTATCTACGGTTTAATCTGACTCTCAGCACATAATAATGATTATAGTAAAACTTTTGAAATATGACTTTAATCTAATGGCCTTTGGACCCCAAGTACAAATAAAAGCCTGCCTCCAGTCTGTATCTCTGTCCAGTCACCTCCATACAGCCAAAGTAGGGACCAGAGATAAGCACAAAAGTTAGAAAACATCCATTTGGTATGAGATACACACCAGGTTGTTGCACTGTTGTACTAAAATCTCTATGGTGACCATGTCCACCTGTTCTTTCTCTTTTTTAAGGTTGCCAAATTTTTGTGCCATGATCTCTTTCTCCAAGAAAATCCCTTGGTTTCCTTTGGCGCAATGTAAGAATGTGAGAATAAGGATCCAAGAATCTGTGTAAACGTCAGCAACTTTCTTTTCAGTAGGTTGTTAAAACTTGTGTTAAGACTTTAACTCTTGAAGTCTCATGCCATCCCCTCTCTTGTGCTCGGTTCTCATAGTCTCTGTCTTTACCTCCCTTTTAGTGTATCGTTGGCTCCCTCCCCATTTCTGTTATGGTAAGACATGCTAAACTGGTTTCATGATCATTACAGTGGCCCATTTATTATGAATAATGGTGTGTTTGTGCCTAAAACAGCATATACCTGTCTTACCCAATCCCACCTTGTCACTGACATTCACACCCCTGGGTGTGTGCACAGGCCTGTGCGTGTGTGTGCCATCTGCTAATGTCAAAAATGGTTGAAACTTGAACTGGGGTTTCTGGTCTGAATATTTATCCCAGTATAGAGGGATAGCAGCAAAGACCATACTATGGTAGCTTATGTCAACAACCAATGTCATGCCTCATCCAAATACATTTAACACACAGTGCTTTCTTCACTGCTACCGTGCCATATATTTTATAAATAATTGCAAGATAGTAGTGCCACTAGAAAAAAAGTCTTACAATTTTGAATTTTTTCCAACAGTTTGTATCAGAGTTAATTTAGCCTGAGTAAAAACCTCCTGGACTCACTTCTTCAAACTTTTCTTCAGTTGCAGTATCACTTTCATACAGCTCAGCTCTTGCTAACAGAGCACAGCTCGGGCTATATCAGGCTACAATTGAAAGCGCTGGTCTGAGGTCAGTACATTAGAGCACCACCCTGACACTTAACTGACAGAGAGCAGGAGAGCTGTCTGTGTATACTGGTGGTATCACAACAACAAGTTTAACACTATATACAAGTATGATCCTGCACACCAAATGTTCAGCAACGTTTCTTTTATCTATGTAGGGTAAATAATCAAGTTTCTGTGATGGATGAGATGTTAATTTAATTAGATACACAGACTATGTTGTACATCGATCAATTTATAACTGTAAGACAAAGAAAGTTGCAGAGCGTGAGTTTTAATGTATGCTATTTTTTCAGCTATCATGTCATCAGAACCTTAACTACCACCTAGATGAAGCTGAAAATAGTTGCTGTACAGTTGGTTTTAATTTTGATGGACTTGAACATACACTGGCTGCCAGAAATACCCTGCTTGCAAGTTGAGTTACTGCTGAAGAAACGCATGTCTGAAGTTTGCATTTTTTCTTCAGCTTCTTGTGACATAACAGTGTTGTCAGGAGGAACAATATGCTGGGTTGACATTTTGCTGTCACTCATAGTCCCCAGAGGATACGTCCTACTGACTTTCAAATTCTATGACTTTTTTTTTTTAGGTGCCACTATGAGGCAATATGTGGGTTTAAATGAAATGAAATGTCTGCATTGGCATGGGTGTGTTTGTGGGACTGGCTGTAATTTTGAGAAGATCTTACGGACTCAAAACCATCCAGGATGAATCGAGCAGATCGGACACTGATGGTAACTCTACAGCTTCAGCCCCAGTTACAGAGGAGGTGGACCAGGAAAGAAAACTTGATTTGGATCACGGGCATCAGGCCATATATGTTTGAACTTTCGAAAAGCAAAGAGAGCTGCAGATAACGTTGATGTTGCTGCAAACTGACACCTCCCACACACACCTACACACCTCTGACCTATGTTACTGCCTCTAGTTCTAGTTGGTATCGATAGACCAGTTTTTTAGAGAGACAGGTGGACACGGTATATTTGGAATAAAACAGACAGATGAACGATAAACAGAGAATACATAATTATTCATGTTGGAAGTGATCATGCTTTTGTTTTGTTTTCACTGACCACCAGTTGTTAATTAGAAGATATACTTTGTATTTCGAGGTAATTTACCCTCATTATAAATAAAATAAAAAATTATCTGCTGCAATTTCAGTCTATTTTCCTTTTGTTGACCATATTTATTTATCTGTTTGGCTTCTGCTTGATCTCTGCACATGTCTGAAAGAGCAAGCATTTTAATTTATCCAGAGAACCCGACCACATCAGTGTATTCTGAGAAATAAAACAAAGAAATTTGAGACTAAAGACAAGGATGACAGTTCATTCATCTTCTAATGCACATATAAAAACATGTTTTATCTTCTTCTGCTTTTCATTTATAAGCATCATTAGTCCACCTTAACCATTACTATGTCTCAAAGCCCAGTACTTAATGACTACCACTGTGTGGGGAGAGAAGAGCCTACAGCAGAACAAGACAAAAACTATGCATGAAACAGACTCCAACACCCAAAAACATGGCCCATGAGCAGAAACAGGTCTATCTGACAGATTTGGTGGATAGGATGGTGACACCCACTCCACAGGTGGCAGGATGAAAGCAACAGCAGCATGTGGGTGTAACTAAGAGTTGCTGCTTTGTGTGCTGCAAGCCTTTTTCGTTATTGTATTCAAAGGGGGTAGATCTGCACCCTGGACCCCAGCTTCATGTTAAAAAAAAAAACAACAACAAAAAAAAAAACACACACACCAGGTTAGGAGACACATGCAGAGACATAATTATAAAGCCAGATTTTAATCAGTGTTGGAGGTGAGTTTATGCATGCCGTTGAGAAAACTTGTTTATACCAAAACAGAATTTGCACAAGATTATTCACTTTTAATTTGGTAAGAAATTCAAAAATTTCTCAAACTCTGCCTTTGCTCTGCTGCACTGCCCTTGATGTGTCTCCTACTGCTAACGTTTCTGAGAAGCCCCAGTAATTAACAGGGTGGTAAACCTTGCCAACGGATTTATGCTAATGAGTGAACCAGCCCATCATGTTTGTTCTAGGAAGCAATGAGAAGAAGTTTAGAACAATCTCAAAGATTCATGATTGAACTTTGTGTGAACTTTATATTGATTTAAAGCTTAAGCCTTAAGGGCTTGTGTGTATCCCCGTAAAGATCATTCCTTCTGGGGGAAGAAATGATCTATGAAAATAATACATATATTTATGTGTATGTGCAAGAATGGTAATTTAGGAGCTACCAAACCAAATAACTGCTGGTTAACTCAACATATGGACTGGAAACCTGGGGATGAGCTAACTTGGCTTCGTAACAAAATCCAAACATCTCAAGCTCACTAATTAACACATTATATTATAGTCTGTTTGCTCTCGACTAAAACCCAAGTCTAAAATCACCTCATGCTGATGACAAGATTCAAGGTAACCCCCTGTAAAACCACAACTGGTCGTTTTTAGCACCTCTTTTTTTTCATTTTTTTTTCAGGTTAAGCAAGCAACACATGAAAAAGTTGTTAGTGACCCTAAAAATGTGTTCAGAGAGTAAGTGAAGCAAGTGTGAACAAGAATTAGGCTACTCGCTTGAACTGAAATATAAACAGTTTGCATCAGTTCAGCCAAATTATTTTCTCTTTCCATAGACTTTGTGTGCAACTGCGCCACCTCATAAACTGGCCTTGGATTCTGTATGAATACACTTTTAGACATACTCTACACAGATGTTTTTACCCTTGAATGAAACCCAGTTAGCTGTTTCCCTCTTCATGCTAAGCAAAGCTAAGCTAACTGGCTGCTGGATGTAGCATCAGTTATGAGCATGGCGTCGATTTTCAAATGAAAAATGCCGACATTGCGTATCTGAAGAATTCAACATCCTTCTCACTATGAAGGAAGTTTTCCATGGTATGACTGGACAGGGTCAGCTCAGTGGTGAACATGCCTTTGGTTGCATGAATGTATTCATACAGTATACTGTCATGAGGTAGGTTTTGTTCTCAGTAATACTCTCAAATTGTTCATGTGTGTTTTTTGTCTGGCTTTGCACTTTGCCGCCTTTTCATAATGAAAGTATGTGATACAAAATTAAGATAGTCAAAGCTTAGGCATCAGTGCTGTCAAGAGGCAAGACCTGTACATTCAGTTTAACAATGCATAACCTGAAGTAACACTTTTAGACAGACGTTTTAAAGAACTGTTTGTGTTTCAGACGAAAAGCGAGGGTCTCAACAGTAGCAGCACACAAGAAAAGTTACACACTGTGTTACATGTTTTACACTTGCTCCTGTGCCCCGCTGTAACCTTGTGTGGTCTGCTTAAAACAGTATATCGGCTCAAGTGTATCAGTATATTTGCTCAAGCAAATTTTTTATTCATTAGAGAAGTTAAGGCCTCTCCTTCCAAAGACCAAGACACTGCAGGGGACGGGACAGTGGTGTACTTTACTATAAACAAATGCAGCACACATGAAAAAAAAAAAACATAAATCAAAAAAGAGTTGAGGAATTAACTGGAATTAGCTATCGTGAAACTCTAAGCCCAAGGTACATTAGATGTTTCTATCACAAACCTGCCAAATGAATTAATCTTTTGTTGTATCCTGCATTATTTTCATGCCACCTGAGATCATGTAAAACCTCCATGAGATGCTAGGGTTTGCAAACATTTTACCTTCATGCCAGTGCCCCTGGATACTTCCTGTGTGTAGTCTTCGTCCTCTCTCTGCGTAAGAGTGGATTTTCTGGCACAACCTCACCTCCTTCCAAGATGCATGGAGAAGGGAAAAAGTTTCAAGAGGTCAAAACTCCAGCAGCATCTGCGGTAAACAGAAGATCTTTAACAGACCAATGTGTTCTGTTGAAGGAGTCAGGGGTCACCACAAAACCCATTACAAGTGATATGAGCTGTAAGTAAGAGACAGGTAAGATCCTACATGCAGCTCGTCTTAAACTGTACAGTGAGTGAACCTATAGCAACACCTTTAACATTAGCATTGCATATGTTGTTGTAAATGAGCTACATGTAAGTAATGCTACACAGCTAATGTTAGCATCAACAGCAGTTTATTTGCCAATATAGGAGAAACATCGACAGCCAAGTTTCAAACTTCATTTCTTTTTGCCGCTCACTTACTTTGCTGAACCCTACGTAGCTGGCCCCAGCCAGACTTGTCATTTTCCGATAGTGACTCAGTGTAGCATCAAATCTGCCCCGAGGCTGTCGCGCTCTTCGTCTAACCCTTTGTCCTTTAACGCCATGACAGATGAACCGCTTGTCAAGCCACAATCAGCTTTAACTGCTCCTGAAAGAGAAACAAAGAGAAGCACAAAAAAGGTATATCAGTCTGATGCAGTTTGATTGTTTTTTGCATATCATATCAATTTTCTACAAATGCAACTGAAAATGGACATAAATATATCTTTTAAGTATTTCTTTTCACTGTGATGTAATATCCATGTAGATGTCTGGAGCTTGTTTGCTAATCTTTAGACCCTATGATGTTTACTGCTTCCGTGTCACCCACCATGACACCATCATGCATTTACACCACTCATTACACCCTCTCATTATAATCCCAGTACACTGCATTATGGGCTTGAGAGCAGCACAATGGTTCTTACATCTCGCCAGGTACGAGCTGGTACGCTGAAGTACACACCCAAATACACTCACACTACCCTCCTTCAAATCTTTTCATTTCTTCTCCGATATGTCTTTTGTTCGACACCTGATATGAACCCCTCCAGCTCCTGTTTGGCACAGGCAAAGACCCACCCACTGGTTCAACCCCGCATTATACTGGAACTACCTCTAGCTCTAGGTCTACCTTTACCCAACCCTTTTTCTCACCTTGACCCTGTTTGAAAACTCAGTGCTGTCATTCAGCATCAATCTGGATGTTTTATTACCAGCTCCAATCTCTGAGCTTCAGCCCTTGCTCCTGGTTTTGCCCCAGCTCTACAGACCTCCAGGCCTCCATCTCCTCTGCCTCACAGCCCCGGCCCCGAGGCTTAACTCTGCCTATTTCCAACCACAACCATACCACCCAATCCAAGCTCACAAGCAGGTTTTTAGGCTTGGCCTGTGAGTGTGAGTGTGTGTGTGTGTGTGTCACTCCCCTCCCCTAAGCACAGGTGGACTTGTAGGGAACGCTGCCAAATACTTTTGGTTTAGAGGGAGGGAGGGGTGTTGGCTGAGGATGGTGGGCGTAGCAGTTTTTGTTTTGTTGTGTTTCTTAGATAACCGTTTCATGGAACGGTACCTTTTCACTCCCCCAAATCACCGACACACCTTCAGAGCAAATTTGAGACTCTATCTCACCCGCTCTCACTTTCACACGTCTGCCCGCACTGAGAGTGCTGACTTTCCTGACAGGGACTGAATACGTGAGAGGTGAACTGAACTTAGAAACTTCTCTTCTTCAAAGGTCAGTAACATATTGCTGTATCTTTCTCTCTTGTTTCTTTTCTGGTTTTTCTTCATCATACTACTACTATTTCTCATGTCCTAAAAAAGTTATATTGAGAGGTTCATATTTTCTGTGCGTTATGGAAGAGTCTCAAAGTCTGCAAAAGCTGTCTGCTACCTACTGAACACCAGAATCAGACTAAAGGATGGCTGACCTCATGCAGAATCAGGTTCCTGTGTGTTCCCATTTTAAATTGTTAATGGCATCTCGACTCACACTTTTGATAATAGGAGATACATTTAAAACAAAGGGATGTCCATTACTTGTCAAAGCTCTCCTGAAACCTTCCTGTGCATGTCTTGCAACAGTTGTGCATGCAGTTAAAGACTCCCCCCTTCACATACTGTAACAGCCACTCATGGAGGAGGAAGCAAGTGAAAGCATGACAAAGCTGGAACAGACTGAAAGACTAATATCAATTTTACCCTTACTTGTTATTGTAGCTGCATCTCGCAAAACTACACAGTGAATTATTGTGCATTATTTCTATTTCTATATATATATACATTCCTTCTTGTTCTCACATTTCTGCCGTCAAGAGGCTGCCCAAGTGGTTGTAAGACAAAATTTTTTTCCATCTCTACACTCGACATGGCACAAATGAGACACAGAGTGGCATCTGCCCTCTGGGAATTTACATCAGTAACACAATCAAAGAGAATCAGTAACACAATCAGAACTGACTTTAAATCTAACTGCAGATTCAGTTTCTCGGTGCAACAGATGTGGAGGCAGAGGTGTGACATTTCTAATTCTCTCACTCTTCCTGTCCTAACCCCCCCTCCCCAAAATCATCTTGAGTAACTGTATGCAGCACATTATTTCGGCTTGTTTATCTGGGACTGGTTGTTGAGTGAGACAGTTAAGTGTTACAGATTGTGGTCTAAAAAAAAAAAATCGAATAAATGCAGCTTCTTAGTGGGTGAACCTTGTAAACGACAAATTCTTCATACAGGCACCCAGTTTGTTTCTGTTGATGGATGATTCACGAAGAACTACATAAGAAAAAACAGCTTCCTTCTCTCAGTCTGAAATGGTTATTAGCTTTTGTCAGCTAAAAAAAAAAATAAAAAGCTACACTGGGGGTTAGATGGGGATAAAGTCAAGTAGACAACACCACACCTACTCTCAGGTGAGAGAGATAGGCACTCTGTTTGCCTCCCCTCCTCTCTCTCTCTCTCCCTCTCTCTCACACACACCACGATTATCTGTGTTTAACCTAATCCACACAGGTCCTTTGTTATGGGGCTTCTCTTACATCAGTGTGTTTAACAAACATTACCTGTGGCAGTTCGCATTCACATTTGTACACTCTCACCTATGGCATACTGTATATAATAAGCAAGTACTCGACTCACTGCATAAAGGAAATGACCTTGTGTTTGTATAAAAATCCGAGCGAGTGTGTGAGGGTATAAACTCAGTTGATTGAGAGAAAGAGAGACTTGATTCTGTCAAGTGAATGAGGGTGTAGCTGCATAATTGCAAAAAAAAAAAAAAAAAATGATGCAGTGTGTTCATTATGAGCTTGACTGAGTGAATGAGTCCACACGCCTTCTTCCCAACTGACAGTGTGTGGGCATGCCCATGTAACAGCATTTACACAGGGATACGCAATCTTGAGTTTAACCTCCTGTGACACAGATGTCATCTTATCACAGCTGTTTCAAACCAAATTCAGTGTTTTCAAGTTCCGCTCAGTCAGCTGCAACACAGTCCAATCTGACATCTGATCAATTAGGCATGTACCCTCAAAACAACTCACGCACACGTGTGTGTTTCTATGTCTACAATTGCCGAGTAGCTGCTCGTGTGTGCGTGTCCTCCCTCCTCCGTAGGATCGAGGTCCAGGTTTTGTTGTGTGGAGTTGGGCAGGGTGAGTAAGCCGCCCCTCACAGATGAATAGAGGATGGGAGGAGGCTTGAAGAGGCTGCAGTGGGTGGGAGGCCTGAGCCCTGCCAAAAAAGCTCCTTCTGTGGGATTTGTGTACTTTTGCGCTCCTCACGAAACACAGCACCTGGCTCAAACGACAAAGCAGCCAGGGAGGCAGGCTCTCGCGCTCACCAGAGGTCGGCTCGATTGCACCCTCTCTGATTTACAAGCTGTATGCTTTATTTCCATTAACAATGAAGCATTTCCACCACTCTCCTCTTCTGAATTTAAATGTCTTAAAACAGTAGATCACATTTCTCACCTCAGCACAGTTATGAGAAACTACAGCATGCCTTTTGTAACAATTGTTTATATTATTCAGATTTGCATAGAGCCCCTTTGCATCAGAGTGGAAGTCAAATAAGTATATCAGGTTTTAGATACATTTTTATTTTACTTTCGCTTATTTAACTTTAAAACCTTCAGATACTGAGGAACATTAACGTTCCACTTCATAAATTTCTGTCATTATACCTTTTATGGATTGTTCATAACAGTGTAGCTGCGCTATGAGTGTGTGTGTATCTGTGTTGCAGTGGTTTTTGTATTCCCGGCTGAGTCAAAGTTATTTTTTGTCACACATTTCAACATTGAAATGTCAGTGCAGCCACAGTTTGTAATGTGGTTGCACAATGAAGCATTTTACATACAAATTGTGGGTGTTTCCTGAATGTTACCTAGATAATAGAAAATAGGCCCCTGTAACCACTGGCAACCCACCTTTCCTCAGTCTATGGTGACAAGTGCAAAGAGACATGATTCTCAGCTTGACAGTGAAGTAAAAATATCGTCTAGTAAATTAGAAAACTAAGGCTCTACTTTATAGAACAGAGCTGCAAAGACGTTGCAGGAAACGTTAAGAGTTGAATGTCATTCAGTATCAGGGAGTTAGATGAAGAAAAAGAAGAAAGGGAAAAAAGAGCACAATTTCATAATGTCTAAAAGAAAGATCTGGGTTGAATAAGTGGGTCCACCCACCTGTGTGTGAGAGGCAGCGAGAGAGAAAGCAGGGCTGGATGGCAGTTTTAGAGACATGAGTGTGTGGGTTAGGCTAGCTGGCCTGCTTATGCTATCTAATCACTGGGAGAGAAAGGAGAGCAGCATGCCTTGATCCACCCACCCACCCCAGACAAACAGCAGTTAGCCTGCTCAGTACTATATGTGGTCGCCTGTAGCTCTGGGCCGTACATGGGGGAGCGGAGATAAAATGTGACAGAGTCTGCAGGTAACAGACATTCAGCACAATTATGTCTCACTCTGTGCTGGGGGTGGGGTGGGGGATCGGGGGTGTGGGGTTGAGGATGTGTCAATCTGAAAGCTGCTATGGGTCACGACTGCATGTGAGAGAGAGCGTGAAACACGATCGGTGTGTGTCGCTGGTGAATGAGTTCGATATAATCCTGCAGGTTTTTTCAGGTAGAACTATAACTAATGAGAGTTCATTGATGGAATTTAAACCAAATTGGCCAAATTTGTTTTAACCTGAGGCTAACCTTTAAAGATAAGTGATAAAAATTCAATCGTGAAACTGGCATATCATCAGGTCAGGCTACAAACACATTCACTTGTGTTGAAATGTTCTTTGTTCTGAGTTATGTGCAGATTTATTAACATGAATTATTCTCCCGCTGTGTGGATTTCACTCTTTGTCATCTGGGTCAGATACAGATTACTTACCTGTGTGATACCTGAGTGGGTGGGATGAGATTGTTCAAAAATACCTGACCCACGCATCACACTAGTGTATTTGTGAGTGTGCATGTGGTTGAATGTGCTCTCTCATGCACGTGCATGTATGTGTGTGCAAGTGTGTGTGTCATGACAGGCATCTGTCTCCCCTGCCCTGCAGCCTGACTGGTTTTAATTAGGAGGTGCCAGAGTGCCCGAGGGCTCTCCTGCTGACACACACACATGCGCACACACAAACATACACACACACACACACTACCTGAGGGCAGACAGAGGCTGTCCCACCAAGGCTGGCCTCCTTCTCGTTATCACAGTACGGAGTTGTCCTCATTCACCCCACGACCCTCACAACATGCGCACCCGCACACACAGTCACACAAAGTCAATCAAATGAACACAACAACAACACATGGTGCTGAAATGCATCAGGAGTAGCGACACAGTGGTGGAGGTCAGGAGGTTGACTCCTGGTACATTTTTTTGCAGTTTCAAGTCTTGAATAAATTTTCATACTCTCGCAAGGATGGAAAAAAAAGTAAATGAAAATATCCTCAGACATAAAGAATAATCATATTTGTCTTCAACAAACATCACCGCAGACGTTCAAGTTGCGTTCACACACAGCAGTGGGTTCATACGACGCATTACAGCCACCTGTGAAACACTGTAACTCTGTCTCTCCCAGCACTCGCAGTTCTAAATATGCAGCTTGTGTACTTTGCCTCCCTTCTGGCACAGCTCGCATCACCGATTGGGATGTTTGAAAAGAAGACGAAACCGGAGCAAGTCAAAGACAACCAGACAGGTCAGCAGTCAGTAACGCCCTCACCTTGCTCACTCACCTAAATGGTATGCTCCAAGGTGAGCTCTAATGACCCCAGTGCAATGACAGATGGGTGTGTGTCTCTGCAAGCATTGGCCCGTCACTGAATGGTGCGGCGTTGCACACATGCCTGCCTCCCTTTGTGTTTGAGCAGCATTGCACCTGTGTGCGTGTCCCCGTCCTTGGACTGGTGGAGGCAGGGGGTGTCGGTCTGGGAGGCTGCTGTGATGCTCTATCTCCTCACTGTCAGGGGATGACGGCCTCCCTTTCCTGCTTCTCTCCCACACCAGGCCACACTTGGCCTCCAAGACACCAAGGGAAAGGCCACAAGTCAGACTGATTGTATTGTCTGTCTGGACAAGGTCTTTGTTGCTGTATACAGTTGGCTGGTGAACTGTTGTAGTTGAAACCAACCTAGAATTTAAAGCTTCATAAGTAACTTTTTGATGGTCTTTTCCCTATAACTAATCAGAGAAGGCCAAAGTCAGGGGTGGGAGCCCACAGCCTCATACTAGTGCAAACTTGAAGCTTTAAGCTGCTAGGATGCTTCGTCAAAAGCATTTACTAATAAATTTGGAGATCCCATAACCTTACACCTCTCCTACGCTGGAATCAGGTTGGTTGTGTCTGACAATTTGCATAACTTACCAAAACTTTCAACCTAACATTCACGCCCAAGATTGGCCAGCTCCAGGCTTCAACTTTTTCTTTTTTTCCCCCCTTTTGTTACACAACTGCTTTGATGTGAACACGTGAATGCAACACTGTGAATGCGGTCCCAGAGAGACGGTGTACAAAAGTGGGCCACTAACCCAACAGCAGAACAACAGAAGCAGCATCTCGGTGTGTTGTACTAGCAGGACGACATCGTTTGTCTGTGCCTGTGCCCAACGCTGTTGAAAAATACATCACTTTAATGATGTGACAAAACAAAGTTTAAATTTTTCATCAGCCACAAATGCAATTTAGGGGAAAGATCACAGTCTATATGTGATTAACTACCTTGTTCAAGTTAGGGAATCTTTGTTGTCATGGTTACAACAACAAACGAGGTGCTCATGGGTAGGCTTTAAAACAATTTTTCTTTTCACTTTAAAGAACGCACACAGTGCAAGGTTAGGGTTGGACGTTCAGCGTACAGCAAGTCCATCAAATTGAAAAGAGACAGGAGCTGATGATTCTCCAGAGCACCACGCTTTATGCAGCAATTGTTTCCGTTCATCGTGCTACACAACAATGATTTGCAGTTGGAAACAGGAAAAGTACAACAGCGGTCAACATTTTGTTGATCCATCCATCCACCCGGACCTTGTCCCTACGGGGAATTTGTCACTCCGCAACAATGCCACTTGACTTCCTCCTTTGCTTCCGTCATAATTAAAAGATCCGCTCGAGGGCTTTGTCACGTACACGAAACATATGTGGTTCCTACTGAAACAACTGATAGTGTCCATTTTTTTTTCCTAGAGCACAAATCTTTGTCATTGCCACATTTTAAAAAATTATCACATCTCCTCTCTCTTTTTTTTTTTTTTTTTTTTTTTTACAGCCAACCTGCATTCAAGTTCAGCCATTCGGAACAACAACAATAAACACTTCTGCCTTCTTACACGGTTGGGCGACACACTCTTTTCAAGCAGCCTGACCTTTGACTGCACGATGCACCACTGTTTTTGTTGTGTGCCGCTGTAATGGTGCAGACTGACAGAAACAATTTTAAATCTCTGCTGGTGCAGTTGAAATATTGTTTATTAAGCGAACACTCACTTGTTTTATGAGTGATGCCTGCGACGCTGATGTAATTACTGCACACTTACTTACCTACCAAAATGATGTTATGGCTGAATGCTTTGCAACCAACAAGAACACATAATTTATGTTATTAGGTGATTGAACACTGCAGGCAACTGAACGGCAAGTTGTGATGAGATCAAAATGAAGGAAAGGGGGGAAGGGATGGTGAAAATACATGCTAGGGTGGGTAAAGAGCGGTACATTTATACATCAGAGATGTGGTTACTGTGCGTCAAACAGTCTGACATCACAGGCTGTTATCACACAATGAGACTTGTGAGATGAATAAGTAACCTTTTGTCAAAGGTTTTCTGATATTAACAGGGCTAAAAGGTGTTTGCTTTCAAGGGACTGGATTTATAAAAATGATGGTCCTGTTAGTGAATGTGTCTTTTTGTTGAGCTGACACATGCTACTGCTGCTACTCCACGCTCTTGAGAAATTCAAGATTTATTTCTGTTCAAAGTCTGCGTGTGTGCGTGTGTTTGTGATACTGTACAGTGAGCCAAGTCGAGTGCAGCATCAAAGTCTCCGTGATATCAACTTTATGTAATGATGCTTCACACTCAACCTCCCTCTCCAACATGCCAATCTGGTGCTTGGGTAACGTGCAACTTGCTGGGTGCAGCAGGTGGCAGTAAACAGGTACGCTGAGAAGACCAACAGACTCACAGACAGACAAAACAGATGACTCTTACTCAGCCCTCTTGAATGCTCGAGTCTTGTGACCATTAGCACTCAGGCTGAGAAACAGGACTCACTATGTCACAGTGCAGCCAAACACTTGAGAAAGACAGAGGGAGGGAAAGAATCAATATTCAACCTGATGATAATGTAACGAAAACAAAAACACTCAAGCGCCAAGATACGTTTTCTTGTTCTCTGGGCTACAGTGAAATTGATTTCATGCTCGCATTTCAATTTATGAAACATTAATTATGCTGAGATTTCAGAAAGTACACACGAAATGAGCCACTGTGCAACTTTGTGAAACTTACAGTGTGACATCTGCACCATTAGCCACAGGTTTGTGTCAGTTATGTCCTGACATGGCAGCCTGCAGTCGTACAGTCGTCACAGGTACCAGTCATGGAGCTGTGCTATGACGGCAGCCACATGTTTAGAATAGATAGCTGATCTTATAGGATGACAAGTGTTGTTTTTCTGGCTGTCTGGCTGGCCTGCTAGCAGTTAGTGGCTAACCCTGTTTATATATACTTGATGCCAATGTGAGCTGGCCTCAGCTCTCACCCTGTACAAAACAGTGTAAACCACCAGGGCATGGGCTGTGGTTCGCTTTGGTCCCTGTTTTCCCCAGGGGGAAGTGGGCATAACAGTCTAATGTACACTCTGATGTCCTCTTGTTTGCGGAGGTTAACTCGACATAATTTGACTGTTTTCACAGCGTGATTGCCGGGCATGATTTATGGCCAGTTGAGAATATTTCAGTAGATTTGAAGGTGCGCTAAGAAAACAATGGGTCAGTGCATAGTCCATCTTTATGAATGAAAAACGGCAAAGAAAGGATTGTTTTATTATCTGCACAACAAAAAAAGTCTATCTGAAATAAAAAAAAATGCTTCTTTTTAAATGCAAAACATGCTGGCAAAGCTTTCCTGGAAACTTATTTGAAAAAAAAAAGAAAAATAAAAAAAGAAGTGTAACAAAAGGCGTGGTTTTATGATGTCACACAGGAAAGCCCAATGGCTGTTTCAGATCCTGTGAATATGCTATGTCATAGGTCTGTCTGTGAAAGCAGAGGAAACACTCGTCCTCCCTCGTTCTTCTGTTTGCTCTCTTTTCTCTCTCTCATTGTGTCATAAACACTTGACACAACACAGGAAGCAGCTTTCTCTCAGTGCCACTGAGGTCTGATGCCATGAACATCTGCAAAATGTTTGCAAAACGCACGATATCGCACCAAAACTTAAGCAGTGCTTCTCCTCTATATATTCTTCACCCTTATTTCTTCACCTTTCTGCACAAACTTCCTCCTCCTCCTCTCCACAGACTGAGGCGGTGGTGCACTCACCAACTGTTTCACCCTGCTTCAGCGCTTTCTGACTCAAAACAGGAATTTAACGTTAGCCCTCTGCTCTCCTCAGCCGAGCTTTTGAAACCTGGGTTTTCTTTAAAAAAAAAAACAGTCAGTACATAATTACTTGTTTGTGGTCTAATTTTGTCTCGGGTTTCAAGTAATATTTCCTCCTGAATTAACCGCTTTGTCTGGAGCATGCAGCTAAAAGGTTTTCAGTAATTAGTCTGAGGGAGATGAAGCATTTACAGGGGCTATATGTGCCCAGTGTGCACCTCACGTCACCTGTCTTTGACCCTGGTTGAATTTGCTTTATTAAAAGACAGAAATTTCAGAACAGCAGGATTCAGGTTAGGATACAGGTGCAGAACTGAAACTTAAGCTGCAGTTGTGTTTCTGCGTCTGTACATCTCATCTCAGCTCAAGACTAACCAACAGAGGTGCACAAAATAGTTTCCCAACTTTTCTCTCTCTTTTTCCTTTCCTTTTTTACCCTCCCTCGGTCTCCCCAAACAACCCCTTCGAGTTTCTTTGCCCCGGTCCCTTTATACCAAAATCCACTCTAACACAACTAAAAATTCATTTTGTCTGACCTAAATCAGAGGGTGTCTGCGCCATGGGCTTATTACACAGTGCGCTTAAACTTGTGTTGTGGAGGAGGATGGGGTATTATTATCTTCCAGCTACCCACCCTGCTATAAAAACTAGTGGTGCGACATCTCCACAGCGCAGTGCTGCTGCCCTCCCTCCCTTCCTCTCACTCTCTCGCTCGTCCTACATGAGCCACACACAACAGTGAGCCTGACTCTAAACTCCACACTAACCACGCTGCTTCACAGACAGACCCAAGAATCACACTCTGCTCTCTTCTGTTGCGCTGCTTTTGCTTCTCTCCATTGGATATTCCTCCCTGGGTGGTTTTTTTCCCCCTTTTCAATTTTTTGTGAATGGGCAACCGTAGCCAGTGTGAGGAGCTTGTGAATGGGACTGACTGCCTGGCTGACTGATTGACAGACTGGCAACAAAAAAAGACAGGGGCAGCTGTGCTTCAAATAAAAGAGGGCAATGCTGAGAGGTCAAGCGAGGAACCACAGAGCCTCTTCGTAGTCTGGAAATACAAAGACACGTGAGGGGAATCGAGAAACTGCAGGTACGGTAGGTGAAAGGCAGCTGAGAGCTGAGGAATGCTGGAGAACATATCAAGACATGTGTGAATTTATCTGGATGCCAGACTTTTGGAGCGTGCACATGGGCGTGTATCTGTGTGTAGTTGCCCGTAATAATTTGTCACACTATTGCAGAATATGTGCGTGCATGTGCATGTGTGTATGTGTGTGAACAAGCTTCCACTTGTGCATTATGCACACGTGCATCACTTGGAGTTTATACGAGTGCAGCCTTATGCTCCCGGTCATAAAGGCCTGACAAGGTGCAAACAGTTCAATAAAGTCACTTAATGACTCGTATAATTGTTCAGGCTGTAGTGTAAATATTGTGCTATAAAAGTCTGGAAATAGCTCGAGTGTTTATAGCATCACAACATGTCTTTGAAATGTTTTAGTGGACTTAAGTATGTGTTTTGTCTCCAGCAGTAATTACACAGTTCACTTTTAGATATTCCATATCTATACGACATGCTCCTTTGAATCCAAAATAAGTAGTCAGGTTATTCATAAAGTTAAAGGTGGTGTTTGGGAGTGTGGCCAAAATAAAAAACATGTTATGGATTTGGGGCTGAGCTGCAAATTATTGTTTACGGGCAGTCCGCTCATAGACCTCTTACCTCATGTATTTACAAATGTGATGGCCAGTAATACCATTAGAGCTGTTTACCAGCTGTTGTTTTTCAGTCAGGTGTGAAGATTTGTTTGTATGCGCTGAATTCTTTCCTGAAATAATGAGCAGAAAAATGAAAATCCGCATCTAAAAATGCAGAATATGATTCAGTGTACGTGGGAAACAAAACACATAGTTGTTTTTGCATACAAAAAAAATGTTTGTCGCTCATCTATCAGAATAAGCCACCTTAAAAGAGTTCATGTGGTTACACACCTACTCAACAGGCTGACAAACTGTGACAGGAAATTTAATGTAGATCAATGTCAAACCAAGGACAATGTTTGCTTAATCACCTCCTCTAACTCTGATTATGTCTCATTAGCTCCAGTCAGTTTTAACCTACACCTGCCACTGCACAGTCACTTTTCCCCCTGACCCCCTTTATAAATTTATAAATCAGGGTAATGTCTATATGAGCCCATCCTGTTTTTCTGGGCAACATTTGTGAGTGTCGAAAAATACAAATAAAAAGGATATTACACTTTACCTAAGGCTAATCTGTAATAATATCCCTGCCAAAAAAAATTAATATTTCATCCTCCCTTGTGCTGTTGAGCGCAGCCTTCTCCTGTTCATTAGGACGTCTATAATGAAGCCAAAATAAATAAATAAATAAATAAACACATTACGAGAGAAAACATAATGCGACCACTAAAAAATTAAGTGTCCTTCATTTCCCAGTGAATAGTCTGGAAGCGACGTTCTTAATCAGACACCGGATATTCAGCAGCAAACCATGAACTTTTGTGTACTTTGGGGGAGAGACAGATAATGGTGTGTAGCTGTGGGCCCCCCTTAAGGTTCCAGAGATGACACTTACGGCACTTTAAGGAGCCGAGTGAATTCAACTGGTCTCCAGATCTTCTTAAAACCAGATCACATGTTTATTTCTAATTAATTTATTTTGTCATATTCCAGCGAATAGCACTGAATTGTTAATTAGAGGTGTAAATTGAAGTAATTCTTAAACATTTAGTAACATAGTGATATTATAATTAACCCTGTTGAAACATTTGAGAAGGAATCTCCTGTTTATAGTGAGTTTTATGCCGCAGGATTTTAGGAAACTTGTTGAACTTGTTTTGGGTTGATTCCCCATCAAAATCAGCATTTTTTTTTTTAAGACAGTCGGTTTATAGTTAAATTTATAATAAGTACACACTAATTTCCTTAATCTCTGCCTGTTCTGCAACACTGTATATGAGGTACGAGCCTGCGCCGAACTGTGAATTTCTTATAAATTATAAAGTGATCCTCAACTTTTAAGCGAAACTTGTGCAGTTAAATGCTGAAATTTGGCCTGGACATGTCCTCGTTATTGTAAAAGACAAATACACAACCCATGGTGTGTAACTGCCGTTATGTGCTGCTCGTTGGCTGTAATTGACAGCAATTACGCTAAAATTTAAAACCTCTCCCAGTGTGGCCCCCGAACAGGCTCCGAACAATTGGCACTTAAAACATCAACCGAGGAAAAGTCTCCTCGCAAAACAAGTGCACTAGTGTGGTAGTGGTGATAATGGACTACCTTACACAGTGGGTTAAATGAACACCTTCTCCTAATAAGGAGGTGAATTTTGTCTGTCAATACTATAAATTATCTGCCATGCAATTGTCCATCTGTGACAGTTGTTCAGCAGGTGTTTGCTATGGGCAGTTGGTGACAGGGGTAAAACTTTGGCTGCTGGTGATTTAGCATGTGGGTCAGGTGGATGCAATGGCCTGACAGGGATAAACTAGGCTTTGGGTGTTTGGGTGTAGCTTATAGGCCAAATGAGTGTCTGCCCGTGACAAGGGTTGAGATGGACATTAGCTGCTGATTTGTGGCCTGAGCGGTCAGGGCTGGGGACAAGTTTGTTGCTCCACTCTGGCCATAATGATGATACAGCTGCAGTAGGGACAGTGAGAGGAGGAGGAGGAGGACAAAGAAGAGGAGCATGATTAGGAGGAAGACGAGGAGGAGGAGGAGGAGGAGGGGGTGGCAGTGGTGGTGGTCAGAGCCCGGGAAAGCAGATAAAGTTCTTGGGAGAAAGACAACAGTGAATGGAGGTGACACATAATTTTGGGGTGGGAGTGCTGAGTTGAAAGTGTTAGTGACTAAGTGAGGCATGAGAGGAGACGTGGCCGGTACAGGCGAGACGAGGAGAAAGGCAAGACGCTCAATTATAGACAGATTTAATAATTAAGTTGATTCTGAGCTACGATCACACGCTGAAGTGAAACTTCTGTTCCTGTAAACTAATTCTCTGACGCTTGTGTTATAAATAGAAACAGATGCCGCAGCTGATAATTCTATTAGAATATGACTGTCACTGTCTTATTCAAAAATGGTGACACCTTAAAAATGGCAGGGTGATGTGGGCTGGCCGCCTTTTAGTGCGTCACTTGTATCGCCAAATAAAAAAGTTTGACTGTCCCTCCATGACTCTACCACAAGAGTAAGATGGATGTCGAGCCAAATGACTTAAGCAGTAATTATCAGAGCCTTTTCACAAGACGTCCCCACCCAGGCTGGTCTGATGGGTGGGTGGGGGTGTGTGTAAAGGGTTAAGGCTGTTTGGCTGATGAAATGGCACTCCAGGACCTTGTGGTGGGAAAGCTGTGCCCTCCTCCCCTCCCTGTCTATGTGGCACATCCTCCTTAGATCCTCTCCACATTGTAATTAGGGGCTGGCCGCTAAGAGCTAGCGCTAGCTATAGTGGCAGGCAAACAGTGGGAATAGAGGGGAGTGGTGCTCGCTGGGGCACCAGGCGAACAAACAGCAACAGCAGCACGTGTCCCATAGTTCCAGGAGTGGGTGGGATGGCTCGGGAGCAAACGAATGACAGCGAGTTCGCCAAGCCCTCCCAGTCAGACTCTTTTTCTCTCCCTCTTATCCACCCGGTGTTGTTCCAAGTTCTGCACTATTGTTTGCCTTGGCAGGCTGTTACAGGGAGGGGCCCCTCCGCTGGTGTTTGTGCAACCTGTTAGGGAACTTTTAGGGCTATCTGATCTCTCCTTTGCCGTTTCACTGGAGATTCTCTCACCTTTTACCCAGGCTAATACTTTTGTGAACGGAACAAGTGGTTTGATACATAATAGAAAAAGGATATCGTTTAATTCTTGGTGCAGGCAACATTAATCTGTAGAGGACAGGGCAGGGAGTCATTGAGTTTTAATGCGTTACCTGACTTTATACTATAGGATTTCCATTACATTGTAGGATTTATATGAAATTCAATACAGTGAAAATCCCTTTTCAATTCATCATCAGTTTTAAAAACGCAATCCTGTCAGTTTTTTTCTGGACACTGTAACTTTCCCTCCCACTCTTTTCTTCCAGTTTTCCCCTCGATGAAGTTGCACGGGTCCGTGGGCCTATATCCTATACCTCCACCCCCTCTATAGACATTTTAATTATGTCCACACTGTATCAATGGCATGAACATAGCAACAGTAACCTAGCAACAAGATCGACAAGAATAAACTACATGTAAGATTGGTATCCAAGTTGTATGCCTGCAGGTGAACTAAGGGATTTTCTGAGATAGTTTTTTTTTTTTTCCCCCCCTCCTGTGGTGTGATCCACTGCAGCACACAGAAACAAGAAAGTGAAACGCTCGGGTGTGTATGTGTGGCTTCAGCACTGGCCCATTTAGAGCCAGTCAACAATGCAGCTGTGGTGAGCGGGGCCGCTTCAAAGTATTTATCTACACATGCCTCCAGTGACCACCAAGTGTGGACGGCCAAGTTTAAGCTCTATTCATAGAAGTGAATGAATGAGCACTCGGCCAGAGGAAGTTTTATCACTGTAACTGTAAACAACAGCAGAGTGAATCAACAGGTAGGAACTCAGGCAGCCGTGGGATGACGGGTTTTAAGGCCGAGCACAGCTTTGTCAGTACATCAGTAGGGGATCTGCTGTCGCCGTGCCGTGAGACAAACGAGCGAGGTGTCTGCAAACTAAGCATCTTGACAGGATACGGCATCTAGAGTACAATCTGACCTCCTTTGTTGTTTTCTTCATTTCTCACCACATCCAAATCACACACTGTATTGTTGAAATGGAGGTATCAGCTTGCTTTGTGCTCATTATCTGGCAGAGACAGAGAAGGAGGAGGGGGTGGACATTACCAAAATTATCACAGAATCTCTCACGCACCTATAATCACAACCTCATTGCATGTTTAAGTGTGAAACAGGGAAAAAAAAGTCAGACACTGTCTTATCAAGATGATGGATTTCCCTAACTCACACAGTTGCAACGTGCTCCTACAAGAAATCGTGGTAACACATTCAAGAATAAATATTCCCCAACGCGATGTTTGTTCAAAATGAGACATGCTGTATTTGTTGTTTGCTGCACAGATGGCACACAAACAAGCATGCCTACAGTATATTTCAATAAAGCTAGACTGTCACTCACTGTGTTAACAATATCAGCTTCAGTTAAGAGCCTCCCTGCTATTCAAATATCAACGCTTTTTTGAAAATCCTTCATCTGATGAATAGATGCTGATTGTTGTCGGTGATACTCCATTTCCCACAGAGGTGCAGGTGTGATCTGAGCCGTGGGCCACTTGTCGCTCTTAGTGCACTCTTTAAATCAGTCACCCAGATCCTGTTTCATTATTTGGCCTAACGTATAAAGGGCATGTTTATATTAATCACTGTTTAACGCCCCCGCAAGCTGCAACTCTCACAGTGCTAAGTCACAAAGTTCAAGATCTGCGTTTTTGTATAGGTCCTTCAACACTGACCAGTTTTTTCAGAGTCAATCCAGAGTTCGCTTTTCCCTGGAATGAAAATATTTTATCCTCTGCATAATAAGCCTTTTCTTTTAAAACTCATCTACCACATTGTGGCTTTATTTTGTAATTCAAACAGTGATGGGAACCTTGTGACACATTGCCTTGTTAAATTGTGAAGTTTAACTGAGATCAAGAGAAACCAGAGAAGTAATTGCATAAGAAAAACATTTAAAAGCTTTTGTTTGTTTTGTTTTAAATTAAATCAGGTATGTTATTGTCAATTATAATATGTTTTGTTGCACTGAAACACTTTGTCATTAGTGCTGTATAAAATGAGAACAGATCCGTCTCATTCTCTTTCCAAGGGGAATTCAGGGGTCACATCACAGGATGGGCATTCAAAAAGACTTGATTGTGTGTGTGACCTTAAAAAGTTTAAGGATTCTCAAAATATCTTCTAAACATTGAAACTTGTGGGTTTTTAAATGACAAACCTCAAGACCTAAGAATGTCTTTCCATTAAAATAGGTAGAATTATAAAGCGCAAATACAAAGATTGAAAATTAATGGATTTTTACAGTGAATTGTGGGTTTTACAATATTGTATTAGAGATGGATAATTTTTTCTTTTTAGCTATAACCTTTCAAGTGTGTTTCAAGTGTCAGTAAACAGTTCATTGTTACTGCCTCCCATCTAGATAACTGACAGAGACAGAGAGAGGAGCATGGTCCATCACAGAGAGGAGGACCTGATTGGGATCCCCTTCCCCAATCACAGCAGTGATGTTCTCTGCAGCCTCAACGAGCAGCGTCGTGATGGACTGCTCTGCGATGTCATCCTCATTGTCCGTGACCAGGAGTACCGCACCCACCGCTCCGTTCTGGCCGCATGCAGCCAGTACTTCAAGAAGCTGTTCACAGTGGCCACCACTGATGCCAGAGATCACCATCCTGCAGCAGCCGTGTATGAAATTGACTTTGTGGCTCCGGAGTCACTCACAGCCATCCTGGAGTTCGCTTACACTTCCACTCTAACGGTGACGGCGTCCAATGTGAAAGAGATCCTGAACGCAGCACAGATGCTGGAGATTCCCTGCATCATCAACGTTTGCCTGGAAATAATGGACAGCGGGGGTGGAGGCGGCGGGGGCGGGGGAAGGCGAGTGGAGGAGGGAGAAGAGGATGAGGAGGAGGAGGAGGATGTGGAGGAAGATGAGGAGGAGGAAGAGGAGGAAGAGGATGAAGAGGAGGACTCTGGGTCGAGGAAGGAGGAGCAGGAGGAAGAGGAGGACAACGTCAGCGAGAGGTCACTGCAGTCTTCGGAGAGCAGGGGGGAGCAGACGCCTTCAGGGACGGAGGATTTGCCGCCTCCGAGTACCTCCGCGTACCATCAACAGTTTGACCTGCGCAGAGAGTCCTCCCAGTCCCAGTCTCCAGACACCATGAGGGGAAAACAGGTGAATTCACTGAATGCTTTGTAGATTATATTGAATTTTCAAGGCAAAGCTTTGCATGACTGTTCCTTGGTTCAAAACGCTCATAATGTCCTCTTTGTGTTGCAGGAGAGCATGGAGAGTCGAGCTCTGAAGGATTTCTCAATCGAGTCCCTCCTCCAGGAAGGGCTGTATCCCCGTATGTCGACCCTGGACAGGAGGGCCAACTTCTCTCCTCTCCTCCCAGGTTTCTACCCTTCCATGTGGGCCGCTGAGTTCCCGGCCTTCACCCAGCAGCTCCTGGACCCCGGCCACCATCAGCATCCCCATGCAGGAGCCTCACTGCAAACCAGGCTTCCCCACGCCTTCTCCACCTCTGCCCCTCTTGAGGCCTCCAGGCCCCTCGATCTGGCTGTGAAAAGAGAGATTATAAAGGAGGAGATGAAAGAGGAAGTCCCACCCAGTCTGCTCCACGGTGACTTCCTGAAAGAGTTTGTCAGCTCAGGTCTAGGCAGCACCATGAACACTGGGTCAGTGCCGTCAGAGGGTCATGCTCTGGGTCAGATCAAGGATGAGGCCGACTTCCGGTCGTACCTGAGCTTCCTGAGTTCTGCCTCTCACCTGGGGGCACTGTTCCCTCCTTGGCAGCTGGAGGAGGAGAGGAAGATGAAGCCCAAAGCGTCGCAGCAGTGTCCTATCTGCAACAAGGTCATCCAAGGAGCTGGGAAACTGCCTCGGCACATGAGGACACACACGGGGGAGAAACCATACATGTGCACTATCTGTGAAGTACGATTCACCAGGTACGTGAAGCTGCACGTCTAATCGCACAATCAGTTCTTGACTACAAGGGCTTTGTGGCTGTGTGTTTTGACGACAAAGGTTAAGTTAAACAGCGCAGTTAACGGAAAAGTACCCCATGTGCTTTGACTGAGGTTAATCTATTTTCACCTCATCTGAATATCAAAGAGCTGAAAGTGGAAAGCCCCCTCCGCTGGTTTCTTTGCATTAGTGATATCTCACTCACCTACATCCTTTTTCTTTAGCATATTTTCCACCTGTATTTTAGGGCTGAATTTGTCAGTGAAAAAGCTGTTCATCATATTTTTATATCTAAACACTGGCATTTAAACTCAGTCACTCATATGAGGCCGGATCTAAAAGGGCAAAGAAATGCAATGTTGCGATCTGTGTGTAAACCCTTCAGCCTATGAGATGCTGTATGAAAACCTGTGGCTTTGATCTTTTTTCAGACAAGACAAACTCAAGATCCACATGAGGAAGCACACGGGTGAGCGCCCTTACATCTGCCTCCACTGCAACTCCAAGTTTGTCCACAACTATGACCTGAAGAACCACCTGCGAATCCACACGGGCGTCCGTCCTTACCAGTGCGAGCACTGCTACAAAAGTTTCACACGATCTGACCACCTACATCGACACATCAAGAGGCAGAGCTGCCGAATCTCCCGCCCCCGACGAGGAC
>OMNW01000871.1:5068-18787 GCA_900303245.1 Selene dorsalis | reverse complement strand
CGGCCTACACCGGACCACAGCAAATTCTTTGCTCACTCTATGCTTGAAATGAACTTCCTGTGGGTTAGTTTACTTTCTTTTCCTTGAGCTTCTAAAGTGATGTAGCTACACAAATGAAAAGGTAAAAAGTCTGATGCCCTCAGACTTTTTGCTTGATGATTAACTATTGTCTGGCAAAAGGCTGCATCCAGTGTTTGGGACAGCCAAAGATGGTGTTGATGGAGGCTGATACATCTATTCACTATTTTTTAGTTTGTTAATAACATTTACTATATAATATTTATGAACTTTAATATTTTTTGGTTGCTTGAGTGTATTTCATAATTTGAGAATAGCAGACCCGCTTTTCATTGGTAGATATGTCTGCAGTTTGACTTTGATTTGCAGTCGTCCTGTCATGCTGAACTGGTTTACTCTAAGAGTCCTATAGCCCACACTGAAATGGCCTACATGGGGTTTATTTGTTCTTGGTAGATCCGTTGGATTTTCCTTTTAAACTGCATTCAGAGGGAACAGTATCTGACAGCCACAGTATGAGGAAGCTGTTGTCCTCTTTCGCTCCTGTATCTTCATCCCTCTGGAGGGCGCTAAAGATTGAAGTTTGACCTGTAGATAATAATAAGTCAAAGATGCATTTGATTTCAGACCTGAAAGTCAACAAACTTAGAAATAACTTGTCATGTCATGAATAACTATTCATGAATGGGGTGAATCAGGAGTCACAAAAACAACCATTTGCAGTGTTTTGGTCTTGAAGTCCTATTAGGATAATAAAAAGAAGTTGATAAAAATGAAAGATGAAGTAGCTGTGGTCAGAGCTTTTTATGGTATACACATACAGAACAAACCACATCCTTGGGCAGAAACAGCGGCAGCTGCTTCCTGATGATTACACATATTTGCACAGGGTTTATTGAGGCGATGAATGGCTGCGTTAAACCGTACACCTACAGTAATGGATAGCTGTGATGTGACCAATCAGACACTGTTCAGGTGTATGCTTGCAAAGTGGTATTTTGGGGACTGAATCCATTAGTTCTGATGGGACAGTGAGAAAGGACCTTTATGGAGTTTGAGCTTCTTCAGTCAGTGTCCTCTCACTTAAACGTATGACATAAAGCTACAATAAACAAAAAAAAGTAAACAGCAGTGACTTGTGGTTTAGGTGGACAATTGGTGTTTGAAAGGTTGACTTAGTTCCCTTGTATTACTTTAAATGTCCTTTTCTTGTCTCTATTTTGTGTCTCTTTCTCTTTCACTGACTTTTCTTTTTGTCAGCTGTTAAACTTAATCATCAGTGTCTTGTTAATATTGCAAATGGGAATATGAGGTGCGCTGCATATTGTCTGGGGACCATCTTAACCAAAATAAGACAGTTCACCTTCACAGAGGCTTTTAGCAGCTTTAAGCTTGTCTTTGGCTGTTTTTATCAAGCCAACTTGGATTAAATACAAGTTTAAATAATACATGTTGGCAAATATATACAGAGACAAATGTACATGAATTTTGGAACTGCATCTCTGAGGATAGACAGAAACAACAGGTCTTTTCTAAAGTTTACATTCTGACTTATTACAGTAGGAAAAACACAGATGTGACTAATAAATAATTCACCTCCACCACACACATGCTGTGTCTGCTGTGTTTGACGTAAACATTTTTAGTTAAGATAGTGGAGTAACTTAATTTGCCGTGATGTAATTTATCTAATCTCAAGGTGATTTAGTGCTCACCTATTGTTCCTGGACAACACACATACTTGGAGTGTGTGCGAAGAAGCCTACAATGTACACTGTATTTAAATTATTTGGTTAAAGTCGAGCTGCATAGTGGTTACAAAAACTATAAAAGTTGAAATCAGGTTTAAAGGATATTTGCAATTAGAAAATTTACACTTGCAAGTGTGTCTCTGTGTGTGCATATTTTCTGGATCCACCACCCCCTCCTGAGGTGTTACTTCCTGGCCCATTAACCTCCAGTATTCTCCGGGCTCTTAGTAAACACTACATAATGAGGTTTAGAAAATATTTTCCCAACAATGAAAGGACATTTTTGGATCATGAGGATATTTTGTCTGCTCCTCACCTCCTTTAAATGGGCATTAGGTCAGGGTTGAGCATTCAGTTGTGATGGTTAAGGTAAGGAGCCTAGGGAATGCATGATGTAAATAAATGTCCTCACAAAAATAGAAGTACAAGAATGTTTGTATGTGTGTGTGTATGTGTGGGGGGGTGTATTATGCTTGCACACACAAAGCATTTCTAATGGTACATCCTTTGAGGAAGCTGTGACAATGCAGCTACACAATACAAATACAAGTTAGACCACAGGGACTGCCGGAGGTAACACGGTCTGATGTTCTCTGTGGGGTTTCTGAGGGGCCAATGAGGAAACACCTTCCAAACATAGGGCCTTGAGAAAGCCACAGTTCTTCTGTGTCAAGATCTCAAATACGAAGAACAATATGTGTGATATCACCAGAGAGTAATTTACTGACATACACATCAGCAGCTCCAAATTTACCGACTGCTTACTTTCAGTGCTGATGGAAGACTTCAGCAGAAGATTATTTCCATTTAAAGATTCTCTATTATAATGGTGTCTAGTGGTTGTATGCAAAGACGTCACAAAGGCACCCCAAACACTTGCCTTTTGAATTCTTAAGTGTATGTAATTTTGCAAATAAAAAAAAAATCACCCAAAGAATACATTTTACAAAAATGTATGTTTTTACATTACTGCCCCAATTTCCCCAATTTCTTAACCCTGCAATAAAAAATGTTTTTGGCCACTTGAAGGCAGCAAAAACCAGATGTAGAAATAACACTTAATATATTATCAATTTAGCAAGTCCCTCAGTGGGACTGAGGGGACCTGCAGTCATTAAAATCCTTTTATTATCTTTTATCATCATTTTGTCACAGTTGTATTGTATATAGTTATATGAGCATTAATAATCCATGAGATCAGCTTTTCATATGTCTGAGCAGAGACAGATGAGTGAGTGTGAGTAGAGAAGCAAATGGACACCTTTCTTGGAAACTCCCTTTCCTGTGTATAACAGATTCCTCTTAGTAATGCAGAACTACCTTTGTACTTCTTGTTTCTTGTGAACATTTGCATCACTGCAAAGTGCTAGATTACATTCATAGATATGATAGACTATGTTGATTGAGACAGACAGTTTCACATTTAATATGCTATAAACAGCTTTATCAGCTGCAGACTGCTGTCCTCTGCTCCTTTTTTTATTGGCACCAGACAATCACTCAGACTCAATCCCTTCCACAGTCTGGCATACTAAACTGAAGTGTGTGTGCATTTGCATGTCTGTGTGTATGTGTGCTTTGGGAGGACCAGGGTCAGGAAGGCACCAGTCGTATGGCTTCTAATGAAATATGTATACAGGAACTCTATACTAGAAGGTCAGAGCATTTTCACAGTCATTCCCAGTCTTGACAATATGTGAACACAATAAACTGTGACAGTAACATGAGGACTGATTCTGCTTTCATAGTTTATTGATATGGATTTTTAACATAGTAAGGAAGGTGCCACTGACAACACTGCTCTTAATACTATTGTCACTAGGATCTAGTGGAGAGAGAGAGAGAGAGAGAGAGAGAGAGAGTATATATATATTCTAACAACACCTTGTATTAGTATGTGCATCCTGAACAAACTCTTGATATTGTCACCTTTGTACGAGGCAACAGGAAGGAGAGTCCACATGCAGATACCTGACCACACAATGGCTCAGTGATTTTAACAGAAGATTAAGATACAGCAGAGCATGCGGGTACAGAAACAGGCAACTGGAACAAAACAGATCATAGATTGATGACAACAAAATCCACAACATACAACTGCCCTTAACCAAACTGTGATCATCTTATAACCACCAAGTCATGTGACCACAGCCCTCAGGTGTCAGTGACAAACACCCTATATGCTCACTCAGGTTGGAGCCCATCCAATACCTTAAAACCTGTGGAACCTGTGGAAGAGATGGACTTCAGTCATGCATGCCTAGCTATATTGCATGCATGCATGTCTATATTTAATCTGGCAGGCTATAATGATTTCCTGTACACTTTACTATCCATTTTAGTGAATCTCTAGCTTGCTAAAGAGCAGTCTTATCGATTCCATCGACAGGAAGCAAAGAGATAACAAAGATTTTTCAATGTTCTTGAGAAAGGCTGGCACGAATCATACTGGAAATATATTTTTATTTATTGAATTTTAACTGAGTCATTTTTATACAGCTTACAGACACAAAACATAAACATAATATTGCATAGTACTGGACAACAGCAGCTAACAGGCTGTGCAACACCTAAATGTATAGGGGATGTAAATGGGGATGAAGCACATTGATCCAACAGTCTTCTTCTTCAGACAATCTCATTACCTTACAGGTAATGTTGTCTGACCTGTGCAAATAAGCAATATGATGTAATTCTACCTGAGGCTTTCACTCATGTACCGTAGACATAACAATGATTTTCAATGCATTTCTTATGGTATCAGCACTTAGGTTATGAGAAATGAATGTAAATGAACAGCAGGGATGACAGAGGCATTGATTTGAAATGCATTTTCAGCCAAGTAAACAGTCTCAGGTGGCTCTCTCAGGTGTTTCCTCGTCTGCAACTTGAGAGTTCAGAAATACTGTTTTTAGTAGTTAATGATTTAAAAGCTTTTGTTGTACGAAACGAGAAGCACTTTTAAACTTCCACCTTTGCATTTCAATGTTAAAGTGTATATTAACTGACTTTAGACCTAGTTTTTCAACATTTGTCCTGTGGTGACAGTGTGGTGATGACACCTACAGACAACAGCAGCTTTTAAATGGGACAAGTTTTCTTCTGTATCAGAATCAACCACAGAGGAGTTAGAGTAGAGGTTAAATGAAACTGCAGGTAGTCTATTTTTGGCCGAAGTACACTTTATTTAAATTATTCGGTTAAAGTTGAGCAACTAAATGAAAGATCAATAAATATAATAAATGACTCATTTTGATACTGGAGGCTCTTGGTGAACTTTGCTCTATGTGCTCCTCTGACTCCAGACTCCTCTCTGGTTAACAACTATATAATAGCTATCCATTCAGCAGTAAGTCAGACAATGACCAGTGACCACTGGACATCAATACAACAAGCTCTGAGTGCTGCAGACCTAATGGGCCTGAGAGAGAAAAGCATTGCTCAACCTCATGATAAATGGACTATTGCTGCGTGCTCACATTAACTGTGCGCAAGGCCAATGCAATAGCACTCAACTAAAAACAAAAGGAAGTGGCTTTGCTTGTGCTTGTACCTGATGCAGTTCAGCTCAACCAGGCCAAAATAATTTTGCATCACAAAGTCTTGATTGATGTTAACATACCACAAGCTGCATTGACCATAAAGCACTGTTAAGAAAACAATCTCAAACTGATTGGAAACTGGAGTAATCGGAAGTGTGTTTACCAGTAACTCATAACCAATGAATTTCACTAAAGTGGTATTTAAAGCCAAATAGTAGCAGAAGTAGAGGGATGTAACGTTGCATCTTATGCAATCTTACAGTATTATGTGGCAACAACTTTTACCTTTTTGCAAGATAATATCGTCATGATTCAAGCGTGATTTTGACAAGTGAATGCAATGAATACCAACTGTTCACTATGTTTATAAACTGTAAGGAATGGCTTTAGCAATTGTTAATAAGTCATTTAATATGGTGCCACAACTCATTTATATTGCACTGGTAAGAACAACCTGTGGGTTACTAATTACGTATAGGCTTACATAGACTTTATATGGTATACTTTATCAGACAATGGTATTGTCTGATAATCCAATTGTATTGGATGCTATTGTGAGCTATTGTGATTGCGATTGTATTAAACTGTATGAACACACTGCATGTGGACAGGGGGAAAATATTATGTATACTCGCAGGCAGCAGACCAGGCTGTAACCTTGGCTGGGAACCATGCAATTATCACGGAAGCCCTCAAAATGAGTCTACTACAGAAAAACTGTGGCTTCTGGGTTTTTTTTTCCATGTTCAGTGTTAAGTGATTTCAATCCATAAAATTTATGCCTGTACGGCAATGTCAGCCAGTTTGACACTGGATAGTCTGTTGAAGAGCCACTGTAGTGTTATTGAAGTCAGACCCGTTGGCAGAACTTCAATAAAACCATCCGATTAATCTCTCAGCTGGAACCAAATATAATGGAAAATTAAAAACGCTGCACTTAATGTTGAAAGAACTGAAGGTAAGAGCACTAAATATCCCAGTAGCGAAAGGAAATGACAGAATTTAAGACTATTTCTGTTTGTGTGGCCTTCTAAAGTTGGCAGATCTAGACTAAACTGTGCCACAGCTGAAATTATGCCTCAGAAAACGTCTCGGAGGCCTTGTTCTGTTAAGTTGAATGCAAGAGACCGCCATGTCTAGAAATACTGCCGCCACAAAGCCACAGGGCAGGAGGGGACTCCGCCTCAGATTTATAGCCCAGACTCACGGGGTGTGTTTTTGCCTCAAAATGGCGAGGGTGAAATTAAAGGCAGGGTTTTCATGTAATTGCACATGGATGTGCCCAGTGCCCACTGCTTTGACCCCAGCTCTTGCACTCTAATGAAGGGTTGAGAGTTTGAACAAGGCAAACCCTGGCAGAGTAATGGCTACACTGATGGTAGCCAAATAGATTTTGTAATGTGCTTCTAGTACTAAAGCACAGGGCCCTTATCTTTATTCTACCCGGCCATTCTCGTTTAACCATTAGTTCTCTGCTTCGAATGAGAGGCTATTAGGTTACCGGTCATATAAACTGCATCATTATGAATTATGAATGTCCTCAGAATACTTCATACATGTTGGCATCGATATGTGTCCTTTTATGATTAATAAGGGAAATTTTTTATATGTTTATGCCCTGAGTCAAGAGTTGTTAGTTAAATGCTCTATATCTATATCCACAGGCAGCAAGCAAATCCTGTGCAAACCTATTTAAATGGAGGAGCCATATTTCTCTGTCAAATATCTTACCTTCAATCTTGATGGTTTCATTATTTGAGCTGTCAAACAATGTCAAGTTGCTGGGAACTGATTAGTAAATTTGAAACAAGCACTGTACAGTAGTTTTGATGTATTTACACTCTACTTGAGTATGTCCAGCTGCTGTGTACTTGTGGTGGAGTACTGTTTACTCCACCACATAGACTTGAAGGCAGTAGGCACCGGTTACTTGCTGATAAGGTTCTTTCACACAAACCATGTGGTTGGCCAATAAAATATAATGCAGAGAGAGATTGAAGAGTTCTGACTATTTTAAACACATCTGTAGAGGAACTACTTGTTGTCTGTCGATATAGATGTAGACCATTATAATGCACTTACAAATGCCATTTGCCAATGCTAATGACATTCATAATTGATTATGATGCAGTTTGTTTGACTGGTAACATGATACCCTCACATTCAAAGTAGAGAACTAATGGTTAAATGAGAATGACTGGATAAAAAACAGGATCCTGTACTTAAGTGCTATGTATTTTATTTACATTAAAATATCCTAGAGCACATAAAATACTACAAGTTACAGCTCCAGCTCTTCACATATCAGTGTATTGGTGATAATGATGTTATAAAGTAATACATAATAGACTACCAACGGGGGATACAGGGAGTATACGTATATACTTTTACCTTTAACACTTTGAGCTAGAATATTAATGCAGGACTTTTACTTGTAAGAAATACTTCAGCATAAAGGATGTGAATACTTCACCCAACCACTAATGGTGTCACACTGAAACTGTATACTGTATAAGATTCAGGTCTGTAGTTGAGCAGTGGAAACTTTCCCTGAGGGATGGTTTTAGCAGCTGTGAGGCCAGCAACTCTGAGGGAAAGAAGGACTGTTATAATGTGGAGCGCTTTGAAATGAGGGGGTTTCAGCTTGTAGGTTTACACTCAAATGATATGGCATTGTAATAGCGAGAGATCACACATACGGCGCATCGATGATTTAGAGGAAACGTGCAGCTCCTGATGCTGGGAAATGACACCTATAGAAAACTTTAATTAAAGCCCTGCTGACAAAGATGACAGGAGAATTCAGCTTCACTTAAAACCAAAGAAACAGATGCCTACAAAGTCACATCTTAGTGAGGGTGGTCCTGCAAAAGTGAAAACCCTCCACCCATGCTCTTCTTCAGTAGTCTATGAATACACATAGACATAGACTCAACTCTAACCACATATTATGGGTTTCTACTTGCTGATGGTTTCATATTTGGCCAAAAGTTTATGTAAATGCAGATGCGAGCCCCACATCACTGTAGTTTGCTGAAAAACCCAAGGTTTTTCCAACCATGTTCCCGGTTTGTTAATCCAGCTGCCTTTACGTAGACCCACTCTGTGATTGGTCCCAGATTTGCTGCGGGTCCAGAGTAACCATTTAGCTTTTTCGCTGAGATTTTCCCATTGCTGCTGGCACAGTGTGACCTGCAGGAAATGACTGAGAATTGTGACTGTAACAATGCAAATGGACCGATGCCAGACCACAGCTGTTTATTCAACCACACAGAACATTCCTCTGGGTTAATAACCACAAACACTGGAAGATATCTGCTATTTAATGATTTGGTTTGTGTTACAGTACAGCATGTGCTTCGTACGGGGAAAATTGCAAGCAGCATGTGTGGCACTGTATAAAGTAAGGCAAAAAAGATTCTTAGTGTTTGAGTCATTGTTGCACATATGCAGTGCACAGAGCTCATGACTTGGTAGGTCTGGACTTTGTTTGGAATTGAGGTTTATTGTTTCAGTCACATTTTGTTCATTTCAGTTTGAGTGAGGGAAGTCTTTAAATCTCCACAGTTTAGATTGAACTTCGTCACGTCTATTTTAAAGAGTCATCATCAGTCTTTCTGCTTCTTGGACTCCCTGAGTCCTTCTTCTCGCTGCCAGCCCTGCCCATCCTTCCTGGATATGAGGTCATGACAGAAGGACCAGAACAAAGGATGGGCTGCAGTCATCTTAACCTAAACTCTGACAGCACATAATGTAGGGGACACACTCCCTCTCTCTCTCTTTTTTTTTTTTGGTCACCATGTCAGGTCAAGACACAGCAGGGAAAATCAGCAGCTATACAGACTGCTGACTTTTGTTGAAGTGAGGAATTTATGATGTGTGGTTACTGAGGAATAAGCTTTTGTTGAATTGTATTCAAATGACATTTGCACGAGGTTAAGATGTATTAGCATTTATGGTGCTGTTTTTAGTTTGGTTGTTAGCTTATTCTCAGTTCAGTTTTTGTTCTGTTGTAGTTACTGTTTTTTTTTTGTTTTGTTTTTTTTGTGGATTTTGTTTCTTTCCTGAAACCTTTGGGGTTAATAAAAAAAATATTCTGCCTGGTCTGTTTCCCTCTGTCTCTGAGCAGCTAGCTAGCAAGCTAAGTTCATTTTCTGGTTAGCTTGAATTGAATCAGGCTCATTAAGAAAACTAACTACCTACCTATCTGGATTAATTCTCATTCACAGACTCAAAACCTTTTGAAAATATGGAACAAAAACTTCGTCAGTGAACAGTTTTCTGACTCATATTTATGCAAATAAACACAAGACTTGACATAACTTAGAAAATAAAGCCTACTAGCATAATGGTTTCCAGTTTCCACAGCGTGTAGCCTAGCACAGATGTTTTGGTTGAAAAAAATAAAATAAAATAAAATAAATCACTTCAAATAATAATTGTCTTCGACTTTGTTTTTACAATAAACTAATTAAAAATGGACCCATTCAACCTACCTGCCTGACGCCAACAACTTAAATATGTGTGTGGACTAATATAATCAGCCTACAATTAATAACTGCATCGTATCTGTAAAGAAATAAGTTATGCTGCTTCTCGCACCTCCGTGGCTCTGATAGGCTCCAGGAGTTGGACGGAGCCCTCAGACAGACAGCAGCCGACCCAGCCTCTGTGCTGGGAGGGAGGGGTGTGACTTCCAGCAGCAACTGTCGAAAAAAAGTCCGGAGTTCAGAGATCAGCAAAAGATGAAGAGCTGCTCTCCTCCACGAAGCGAGCGCGGAGGAATTAAAGCTGTGGAGCAAATCTGCGAATTACGGAGATTTGTCGCCTCAGCAATGAAATGCACGTCCATCGGAGCGAGTTCAACTTCCAAGTAAACCTGAGCTGCGAGCATCCCACGGTAAGTTGTGTTGAGCTTTGTCATTTAGGGAAACGGGACTTGTTAAGTAGAAGCAAACAAACCAATCAAATGAAGATTATTTGATTTATTATGGTTAAAAATGAAAGTAACTTCAAATGAGCAGACTCTCTTATTATTATTTTTTATTTTATATTTTTTTTTATGGTTTTTGGAAGTAGTCCAAGATTATGTGTAAACAAACAAACAAACAAACAAAACAGCATGCAATTCATTGTAAGGACAATATATGTTTTAGTTTTATGTATTTTTCTGTAGCTGTTCCTCAGATTTAATAATATTATATCTGGTTGGTTTCATAGGAAATATTATGACCAGAGAAAGATAATGAGATAAAACCACAAAGTGCATTTCCGTTTACTGACAACAGTGCGATGAATAAACTGGTTTACCCTATGTCACAACTCAGATCTTTCCCTGCCCTTGAACGTGGTGGCTCTGTCTGCTGACACTGGACTCCCTGCTCACTTCTGACATCCAGTGTCAGCAGCTGGCAGCAGCTTCGAAGATGATCAACCCTCAGATATACCTCCACTACAACTACACGGGGAAGCTGGACCACCGGCCTGGTGTTGGCGCAAGCCGTGGCACCATGGACCCCAAAACCATCGTGTTCCTGATCATATGCAGTTTCATTGTCTTGGAGAACCTTACCGTGCTGGTGGCCATATGGAGAAACCACAGGTTCCACAACCGAATGTATTACTTCATCGGCAACCTGGCGCTGTGCGACACGCTGGCTGGAGTTGCCTACCTGGTCAACCTGCTGCTGTCAGGAGAGAAGACCTTGCAGCTCTCACCTGCCCTCTGGTTCATCAGAGAGGGCAGCATGTTTGTGGCGCTTGGTGCATCCATCTTCAGTCTCTTGGCTATTGCCATAGAAAGACACCTGACTATGATCAAAATGAGGCCTTATGATGCCAACAAGAACTACAGAGTGTTTCTCCTGATAGGGACCTGCTGGCTGATTGCCATTTCTCTTGGAGCTTTGCCCATTCTGGGCTGGAACTGTCTTGACAACCTCCCAGATTGCTCCACGGTCCTCCCTCTCTACACCAAGAAATATGTAGCTTTCTGTATCACTGTTTTTATGGTTTTGCTCTTGGCCATGTCAGTGCTTTATGCCAGAATCTACATCCTGGTCAAGTCCAGCAGCCAAAAGGTGAGCAAGCACAGCAACTCAGAGCACGCCATGTCCCTGCTGCGCACCGTCATCATTGTAGTCGGGGTCTTCATCGCCTGCTGGACGCCCATCTTCATCGTGCTTCTCGTAGATGTGGCATGTGGGCAGAGTTGCCCCATCCTCTACAAGGCTGACTGGTTCATTGCGGTGGCTGTGCTCAACTCGGCCATGAATCCAATAATATACACTCTGGCCAGTCGAGAGATGAGACGGGCCTTCCTGGGTCTGGTGTGTGGCATCTGCTACAGGGGGAAGGCTTCTGTAAATGGCAGTGGGAACAGGCACTCTCTGGAGCCCAGCCGCAGCAGGAGCAAGTCATGGAGCAGCCAGAACAACCCCAACCAGAACCAGCAGGGCTCCAGGCAGACAGAGCAAGGGAAGGAACAGAGCATGGACACTGCTCATGGTGAGGTCTCAGTGGTGGTGGGAGGGGCTACCCAGGCTGGCTCTGAGTGATGCAAATAACTGAAAGATGGGAGCCACTAATCTACAGTAAGAAGGTGAGCGTGGTCTACATATATACTCATGGACCTGTGCTGTGGTCACAACGGACAGATGACTTTTGACTGATGGAGAAAAAAAGGATTTCTTGAATGAACTGTGGACTAGAGGCCTGGCTGCAGGACAGCTGTTTCTCCTTTGTGCTTATTATCGATACAATATCATCCATACTCAGAAAACTCACACACGACATCAGATTGGTGTCAAGCACACGTCCCATTTCATCATGTTTGTGTGGGAACCATGCATCTCCAGTACAGTTAACTGACAGATAAATCTTACAATGGCTGAGAAAATCAATGATTAAAAAAACTGCTGAGCCAATTAAAACTTGATATTTTGGAGATGCATGTTCTTTACAGGAAAATGATGATTTGAGAATCAATGGTGCTCTCAACCTTGACAGAAAAAATAAGGCAAACAGGAAGTGAATCCACAATTAATAAATAAAAGTGCAATTATAGAGCTGCAAAAACAATGTAATGAAGTATGATTGTAGACAGTTATTAGTGTAATGATAAACAACTGAAGTTATTTATTATTCTATGTAGTCCTGTAAATTTATATTAACTAAGTAATACTACAGAATGTTGTGCAGTAAGATGTAATGAAAACTGCATTGTAAATAGTATTTGTGATTTTTTAAAAATGCATGTTGAAGAGTCAGACATGCCACCTTTTTCATTTAACCAGTAGCACCATGTTTATGTTAATGTAACTGATGCAGTTCACTCAACAGCATATTTCAGTGAAACCAGGGCTCCATCTGCTGGTTTATAACATTAGTAGTCAATGTTGATGGGATATTTTTTTTTTTTACAATAGGCTGCATGTTCAATACAGAGTATCTTCAATCCTCGTCTTAGTAGCACATTTTGAATTGTTATTGTAGATTGTCTTTGTATGTTTTTATCAGATTATTCCAGAAGTAAAACATTTTTGTATCAAACCTAAAAGCATGAAGCCGGTAAAGTGAAGAAACAAAAGTCTTGAGGCACGTGGATGTTGCATGTGAAGTAGAACTAGTAAGTTATAGGCAGCTGATGCAAAAATTAAAAAAAATATTAGCTTTGGCACAATGATGTAAAAATAAAGAGTGAAAAGTACTGTATAAAAATGAATCACCTGGATCACCTCATGTGGCCAATAGTGGGCACAGTTCTTGCCTTGTGGTCAGCGTCGGTTCCTCCAAATTACAAATTAAATTATACCCCAGAGAGTCTACACATTCACGGTTTTATTGCCAACAGTCATACAGAATAATGATAAACCCATACAACCAAAAGATTAAATCTGTAAACATCATTTGGACTTGTCTCTTTGTTTTTATTTCCATTTTTTTTCTGTACCTGTTCCAAAATAGTGAGTTCTCTGTGTGATTCCCTCTGACAAAGATTTATACTTAGAATCTGGAAATGATACATTTAGAATATATAATAGAGAGGGAGAGAGGGAGATAAAGAGACAGTGATAGAGAGAAAACAGTAGTCTCAAGCAGCAACACGCAGCAGGGCGAAACACAACCTCTAGTGAACAGGCATGCCCCATTGAAGATCAGCTATTGCACTTTGAAGAGAGAGAAAGAGAAATAAAAACACCATTTGTACAAATAAAAGGCACATTTTCATCAACAGAAATCTGGAGAGAAGCCATGTTCTTATTTGTGTCCCAGCGTGTTTGGTTGTATAATTTCTTGATGCCACACAGCTAATCATCATGTTATCAGAGAGATTCAAGTATGGAGTGGTTCCTGCTGTATATACGCTTTGTTCAAAACATTGCACATTTTGCCAAGGTGATTTTTTC
>OMNW01000867.1:1093-30007 GCA_900303245.1 Selene dorsalis | reverse complement strand
AAAACAGCAAAGTTAAAGGGCCAAAAACTAAATGTGATGTCCAACACTCTTATATTAATACTCTCATGTTTCTGCTGAAGGATTTAGTTTGTTTGTACGTGACATTTACAGGAGAATAAACGAGGCTGCTGCTGTTTATTTGTTCCTATAAGCCATATTAGCTGTGGACAATCCTGAGAGGGGGAGAGAGGACCCATTGGATTGACATTTGATTTAAGTCAACACAAACCACAGAGCACTGAGATGAAGTTGTATCTCACCTCACCCAGGAGCCAACAACAACATCAACAATATATTATGACACTGAGACCTGTTTAACGGTTCCTATCCACATCCTAAAGCTCTGAGAAACCTGCAGAGAACACAGAGCCTCAGATGGAGAGGCCTTCGGAGGTTTGAAATAGATGGAGTAAGAGTGGGGACAATTATTAGAGGCCCAAAGCATCACAGTAGCTCAGTGGGTGGATAGTGCAAGAAAAAAGACAGTATCAAATACCTGATGTGCAATATAGGGATAACAAGTGCATGACCTGCTACTATTTATAATTTAGACAAAATATAAAGTAGCAGAAGTATAAAAAGTAGCTGTATAACTGTGATCATATATTGCAAAGCTGTGTGTTTGGTAACAGACTCTGAGGTGGTGTAAGCTATGCTGAGATGGAGAAATAAGCAGCAGTGGTAGCAGCTGTATTTGAAAGACTGATTGAACGTGTTAACCAATAAGGATGTTTTTGTTTTTTTGAAATTTTATCTTCATGTTTTAGGGGAAGGGTCTCTTCGCGAAAAAGAGCATCAAGAAAGGAGACACCATATTCATCGAGCGACCTCTCATCTCGGCTCAGTTCCTGTGGAATTCTCTGTACAAATATAAAGGTGAGACGTCTAAAGTCTCCGTTGTGTTTGAATATGTACAATGATGTTGGCAAAGTAACAGGAACTAAACTGGGCACGTTTTCTGCTGGAACAGAGAGACACTGGACTCACGATTGATAATACAGTGTTTATTAGGAGCGCCAAGCTAGAAATAAAGCAGCTGGATGCACCGGTCCTGAAACAAATCCCCCTTCATGAAAATTATAATTTGTACAGCAATTTCCAGTACAAGTAACAAAGTGATTCACGAGTCAAATACAAAATATCCAAACAAATCAGAGTGAAATGCAAATTCAGTTAAACAGAGTAAAAGCTTCTCTTTAGACGATCAGCTGCCTGATCATCTAGTCCTGATCTAATGTCATGTTGTGTTGAAATGTACAGTCAGGTGTTTGTTATTTGGCCGCCCATCGCTGACATGAAAGGGGTAAATAAAATACTACACACTGTCAACACAGAGGAAAGTGGTGATGGTGTTAGTCGTGTTAGTTTTGAAGCAGGGGGATTATTCTAGTCACTCTCTGCTGAGGTGAAGTTTTGCTGCAGGGGATCTGGTTTTGTTGTTACAGACAAACAAAAAGTGCGACACATGTTGTTTCCTGTGTGTGGATTCAAGTGGCCCAAATCTGTCAATGTCTGGTGACAACTGATAGAAACCATGTGAGGGTTATGCAAAACGGTGACGTGATGTGATTATGAAGCTGGTAAATTAACATGCCTGACGATGGAATCACACAAATCATTAAACAAAAACAATCATCCCAAATAATACTGGGCCTAAAAAAACAGTTATTGTCTATGTTTTGTCAGCATACTTCTCTGTCATTCAAAAATTATATAGATAAACCATTATAAGATTAAACCATTTTAGCACAGTGGAGTTGATGCAAGTTGATATCTGTAGTGATGTGTAATCTCGGCTCCTCCGTTGTCTGCCTGTGTCACAGCCTGTGATTACTGCCTTCGTGCTCTGGAGACTGCAGAAGAGAACGCCAGGAGACTCAGTCGAAACCCTGGACTCAGCCTTCCTCACCCTGAGCTCTGCCGTGTCCGACCAGAGCTGCACCAAGCCTGCCCCCAGTGCCAGGTCAGTCCCATCAATCAGCTGAGATAAGTTTTATGACCTTTAAAAAAAAGAAGAAGAATTCTTTCTCATTTAAAAAAGAAAAGAGAAATATATATTTTTTTATTTAAAGCTAGTCAGATCAATATTGTTTCAGACAAGAAACCTATTGATTCCAATGATCTGTGGTCAGGCTGGAACCACCTCTGTATCAGTGGTAGACAATATGACCAGCTGATCAACTATTAAAGGCCAGTATCTGTTACATGGATCAATAAGCCAATCTACTGTAGCTCATTAGCTTCCAGGTCACATGACCTAATGACTCCAGATCAGTGCAGGACCATAGTACTACACGGGCTGATCAGGATACGCCTGTTTTTATTCCATTTTCATACTTCTCATATTTTTTTTATTTTTTACTGTAAATATTAGCACTTTACTGTATGTGTCTGTTTCACTCACCAAAGTGCTTTTCACTTGGTTGAGACGACTTTTTATCTTTGATGTTTTTTGGTATTGGCATTTAATTTTCAGATTTTTGTTGCACAGATTTTGATAATATTTTTGATAAACTGTGCAACAGTAATCCAAATAATTAGGATTAAAATGAAGAGCAATTTAACAAATAAAGAATGCATTTAATGAAATGCTGCTCTAAAATGAGACAATTAAATATACACTATTGATACACAAAGGATTTCTTTCTGTTTTGAGCTCTATCAATAGTTTTTTTATGACTACAGATCACATTTAACCAACACTGGTTAAAATCTCTAGAAAAGATTGTTCTTTTTTAAATTTAATTTTTACATTTTTTCTACTGTCTGATTTTAAAAAGTTGTTAAAATATGATAAAGATTGTGCTCTGTGGGAAGTCTTTATACAACACAGTGAGGTCTTTGCCCCGAGAGTCATGGTAAAGGTTTTTTTTTTTTTTTTAAATATCCCAAATGTAGAGAGTCTGTAGAAAAATACAGATTTAAAATGTGTGTTCATGTCTGATATGGTTTATTCAGTCTGTCAGAGGTGAAATAGTCCAGTTTACACCTATGGAGGAATGAAAGAACAAAAAAAAAACCATACAATAATGTCGTGATTGCGTCCTCCTGGCACAATAGCTGTTGCTAAGTGATGACGACTTGTGGTTTTCCAATTAGTGGTGAAGGAAATTGTCGAGTGTGGAGAGTGGCAGCTCTTTTTGTCTGGTTCAGTCCTGATCACTTCAGCTTCACCATTTTTTTTTTTTAAATAATGGTTTTAAATGATCCTTTGTCTTTTGCTCGTCATTTGATTGACATGACCTCGTCCTCCTGCAGGTGATGTACTGTAGCAGCGAATGTCGACAAGCGGCGGCAGATCAGTACCACAGGGTCCTGTGTCTGGGACCCTCCCAGGAGGATCCGGACCACCCCGTCAACAAGCTCAAAGATGCATGGAGGTGAGGGGCCACTTTATTAGGAACCCCTGTAGAATCTATCACCACCCAAACCTCAGCTCTGTCATATACATTAATTTACAAACTTTATACTGTAATGCTCAGGTTTTGTTTACGTTGTAAGAAGTGTATAAATTCCATTACATGTTTATTACTGACGTCACAGTCAAAGGTGGATTACATTGAATTTAAGCGTGTTTCTCATTCTTTGTCCTCCCAATTTATATACTCAAGGAACAAGGGATTGTGAGGCCTCTTATTTTTCATTATAGACCCACGTGACTGCACTGAATCATTGTTTTTAACTTCTGGCTGTCTCAATGATCCTTTGTCCCATCATCAGGAGTATGCATTATCCTCCAGAGACCTCCAGCATCATGCTCATGGCCAGGATGGTAGCTGTGGTCAAACAGGTGAGTCTGTCCAAAGGTTTTGGATAGAAACAGCTCAAGGTTCAATTCATTCTGCTGTGTGCACTAATCCTGCAGGTACCCATGCAAAAAAACAAAATCAAAACAAGAGCAGTAAACACCTTGCTGTAAAAGGACAGAGCATGCTGCATGTAATTAGATTTTTTTTTTATTGCCCACTCCTCATTGTTAATGTTTTAATTCAAAGTTTATGGTGTTAAACGTTGCTTGAAATCAACTTTGCTGTTTCCATTACAAAGACGAAATGTAATTGTGAAAATTACAGTGGGAGGATTTGTTTCAATTTTTGTTTTTTTTAACAGACTCTTCTCAGTGAAGAAATGTTCATGTGATGTACTAATTGATTTGAAAACATTTAATGTGGCATTGTTAAATTAAAGTAAGAGAAATCAAATATTTAGCAGGGAACTTTCCAGATAAGAATATTTTGAAGTTTATGCAAGCTGAGATAACTATAGTACAAAGTGATTGGCAACAACTGGCTTCCTGTTAAAGGATAAAAAACAACATCTGAATCTCCAGCCACTGATGTGCAGTAAGGGACAAGCAAAATAAGTTTTTTATGAAATGAAATGAAATATAACCTGTAATTTAGTTTGCTGTTCTGAGTTGACCTTTATTTTGAAATTACATTCATTATCCTTTATAATAGGCAACCAAACGGTGGGCAGGTGTGGCAGAGAAATAAGGCACACTAACAATAAAATGCGCTGTAATCAGGCCCATTATGTTAATGTGGGTTGTGTTGTCCAGGCCAAAGACAAAGCACACTGGCAGAAGCTGTTCTCTCACTTCTGCAGCCGCACAGCCAACGAGGAGGAGGAGATTGCCCATAAGCTCCTGGGAGAACAGTTCAGAGTGAGTTACCATCGTGTTTTCTCTGCTGGAAATGTGAAGTTGTTGAGGTGCAAAATGTGTCAAGTCTGGAGAGTTCAAAGACGGTATCATGCTCACAGTCACAGGTCAATGAGCGAGGCACTGCGACGTTAACTCTCCCCTGACACTCACTTTAATTCCCACTCACGCCATCGATGCTTATGTTGTCCGTTATGAAAAATGCACTGTCTGTTTATCCCATGTTGTTTGTGTAGGGGCAGTTGGCCTTGTTACACGGCCTTTTTACAGCAGCACTTTACAGCGATCATCTCAGTCGGGTAAGTACGTCTCCGATGCGGCCTCGCTGCTTTTTCATGTTTTCAGTCCAGTAATTGTGATCCATTCAATTCAGTCATCCATTGAAATACTGCGAGCTGCCAGTTACATCTCAGAGGTTGTTGCTCAGGGGCAGCTAATTACTGCTTTTTAGAGTTGATGGTTCTCTGATTTTTATTGGAGCTGCTTTGTCTCCAAAATGTTGTCCAAGCTATTAAATAATTTTTAGCAGAAATGCCGACAGTGACCAATTTTGATGGCAGAGTAAAAAACAAAAAACACAAAAACAATTCAAGTGGTAACAACAGAAATACTTTTCAGATTTTTATTTTTATTTTTGTAATATATCATGACATTTGAAGGACTCAACCTGGGCTCTGCGAATCAGTTCTGGCCATTATTGCTTCATCTGGGACATTGAATCAACTAAACACTTAATGTCAGATTGAATGCTGATGATTAAAAGATCCTGTACACTTTGAATGATTCACCTTGTTCCAATGCACCTGCCTCGCTGAATAGATGTGTGAAATGTTCTTTTTATATACTGCATGATAATGAAGATAATTTCTAGTGGAGAGCTCAAGGTGGAAGAGGTGTTGTTGTGTCTCATCAACGGTTCAAACCTACAAAATACTCAGCTTATCATGAAAATCTTCACATTTCAGAAGCTTTCAACCAGCAGATGTTTGGCATTTTTTTTCCTTGAGGCGCAACTTAAACCATTAGTGACCTGTCAATGCTCATCAGTTTTCTGTTGATTGACTAATCCTGAATGTTGTTTATGAACTAAATTCCTACCAGCTCAAATGATGCTGTAGCTGACCCTGACCTCTAAACTCAGCTCAAATGAGTTAAATAAAATGAAGACTCTTTGCATTGGTGGCTCAGTAAAGTTGTGACTGTGTTGCAGTGGTTTGTTCCTGAGGGTTTCCGCTCTTTGTTCTCTCTTGTTGGCACCAATGGGCAAGGCATTGGCACCAGGTAAACTCTCTCCTCCCTCACTACAGCTCTTCACCTAGCCTCAGAGGTCAAGCTGTGCTCTCTCTGTTGTGCTCTTATTTTCTTTTTTCTGTTTGATTCCAGCTCCTTGAGTCAGTGGGTTCACGCCTGTGATGCACTGGAGCTTCCTGCCCAGCAGAGGGAGCAGTTGGACTCCTTTATTGACCAACTGTACAAGGACATCGAGAAAGGTCATAGTTTGATCCCTTGCAGTTTTTTTTTCTTTTCATAAATAATTTCCAGTCTGAACTGGACAGATGTGCAATGGTCATGTTATGGATAAGCGTTTTCGACCCACTGACATCCCTGTGATTATTATGCAACCTGTGTGTAGATCTCAACAAGAGGTCAGGAATGTGCATAATCAGTCTCTGTCTCTCTGCAGAAACGGGAGACTTTCTGAACTGCGAGGGCTCCGGACTATTCCTCCTTCAAAGCTCATGTAAGTGCAGATGATGTCTGCTTTATGAGCGCTGTCACTTCAGTTCAAACACACTGTTGTTCGTGTCAAGTGGCTGTCCAATGACCTCCTTACCCCCCCTTACCCCCCGCTGTGTTGCCTCTTTGACCCCTGCAGGTAACCACAGCTGCATACCCAATGCAGAGGCGTCCTTCCCCGACAACAACTTCCTGCTTCACCTCAGTGCTCTCAGTGATATCAACCCAGGAGAGGTCAGCTGACACGTCTGGGTTTGGAGTGATAAATTCTGGCCTGGGATAGACGGGACAGTACATCCCTCTCTAGCTTTGTGTGCTCCCTTGTCAGACGGTATTAGAAGGCTGAGACTCTGAGGATTGGAGTGGGTTTGTCAAGCTGTCAGAAAGATTGAGAAGCCTTGCATCTGCACGGCACAGTAATGTCACAGCAGCCGTGCTACTTTCCCAGCAAAGCTCCCCTTTGAATGCAGGCTAAGACAGGAGCACTTTGTATAACATTTTGCCAGTATAAAGATGGAAGGACGGAGCAACTTCCTGCATGACAGGAGGAGAGAGAGGGGAAAAAAAATTGAAAAATACCAGTATCACATTCATGGGACTAAACTTTTAAGACTTTCAGGCTCAGTAACTTCATCTTATTGACGTTGTGCTTCTTCAGCCAGTTCAGCTGTTTTTGTTTTCTTCCACTTTCAGGAGATCTGCATCAGTTACTTGGACTGCTGTCAGCGGGACCGAAGCCGTCATAGCAGACACAAAATCCTGAGGTAAACATCTGTCGGATGAATCACTTGAATGGGGATCACACCGTTGTGAAATCCATCTGGATCAATAAAAAAAAGTCATAGTGTGCAGTCTTGAGGCAGAGATGTTAGGGTTGTAACGCTTTCTCCTGTGGCTTGTGCTCCAACACTCAGAGCAGGCAAGTTCCTTTATCAATTCTCTGACATGCGTTACATTGTGACTGCATCCTGTGATACTTCACAGCTTTGAAAAAGTGCAGTTACACTCCAGGTAGGTGGTGTTAACTTCCCTTTTTGCCCCCGACATCGCACTAGTGGAAGGCATTAATTGCAGTATTAAATGCTCACTTACTCTTGTGAGCTTGAACTCCACCAGATTCCCTGAGAAGCAGCAGAATATAAAACGCTGTTGATTAATTCAGCTCTTGTTGGAGGTGCAACAATATGACTGATGGAACATTTTCTTCCCAGGGAGAACTACCTGTTTGTCTGCTCGTGTCCAAAGTGCGTCTCCCAGATGGATGAGCTGGATGTGACATCAGACGAGGAAGAGGAAGAAGAAGGCGAGGCAGAAGGTGAAACGGAGGGGGACGAGATGGAAGATGAGATGACAGATGTCTGATGAAAGACTTGCCCATATTGTTCTCGGCCGTTCCCATTCCTGCCGCCACGCTAAGCAACCATGAAACCAGAAGAATAAAGACCAATCCAAACCATGATCTGCATTTCACCAGAGCTGTGCAAATATCTCACTGATTCTTTGTCCTGATAGAGAGAAGCTTTTCCTTTTAAAAGGCACATGTGTACAGTGATAAGTATTTATTGTTCCAGCTCTGCTTTAGCACATCAGGGTTTTAAAGTACTGCAAAGACTATTAGTTGTGATAAAATAGCTGACTTTACAGTTTAAGAGGTTTTGGAGTCCACATCCGTACTGTTGCTGTTTTTACTCTATAGGCCTACATACAGAAAACCTGCAGTCATGTTGTAACTCTGTGGCGTCCTCTCTACAAATGACCTGTTAAATTACAGTCATGTCACTCATTTCTGGTATATAGTTAGTCATCAGCACTTAATCCCCATATGTTACTGTGTCATTTAAAATCCCGTGTGCAGGAGTCGAAACAAAACTGTCACCACCCTCAGGCTGCACTGTGCCAGACCTCCTGGTCCATTAAATACAGTTGAGAAGAAGGCTTATCATTTGTTGTTCTCTTAAACAAAGCAAAGTGATTAAGCAAAGGACAATTGGTTCTCAGGTGCCTCTTTTTTTCTTTTTTTTTTGGCTCTTACAAGTTTCTTACAAGACTATGCATACTGAATTGAAGAGGCTTTTTGTTTATATCTGTTGTAATTACGGTCCTGTCAGACGGAGGAGGGGGGAGCCGGTGAAATACAGTTTCATTTTCATAGCATGTTCCATGGGGCTAAGTGAAACCTTACTTAATGCATTATGGAGACCTTGAGTGGAAAATTGCTTTGTCAGTAGCTGTTTGGCCTTTGTTGAGAACTGTATTTCAAGCCGCAGTTCCACATGAGTGAGGCTGCTGCTGCTGCCCACATATGAATCAATATTACAACAATCACTGCAATCACAAATACCAATATTTTCAGTTACTTGACAAAGATTGGAAGTATTGAAAAAGCAATCCCAATTTTCTCAGTTGGCATTCAGAGCTGTGGCACATGAGAACGTGGCTTTGTAAGTCACAAGTACAATTTAAATATTATAACGGCAGCAAACAGGAGCCTCGCAGTTGTCGTTTTTACTACTCTGGCATAAACCATTGAAATTGGATGTCTGCTGAGTCGTTTATCTGGTTTACACACCTCCTGCCTTTGCTACAGAAGAATGTTCTGGTAAAATATTTGTTCAGTCATTGCATATTAACCACAGATCCTGAGTCAAATTGACTTCCTCAACACAGTTCCAGTCCTCACTAATCATTGTTTTTTTTTTGGTTTTTTTTTATGGCTGCTACACTCCGGACAGCCTCTTGCTTCAGGCACTTTTAACATGGCACATCAATCAGTAAGTGGATTAAATGAGGTATTCTACTGCCAATACCTGCCACTCAGTCACTGTTCACACTAATAGTAAATACCGTCTAATTAGTGTAACAGATAGTGAATGAGAATGAACCAACAGTAATGGTGTCTGAGCATAGTTAAACATAATCCCCTTGCTTTGCCCAGCTACCTCCAGTCATCTACGGTTGACATTTCCCCATTAACCTTTCGCTCTACTACAGTCCCCGGTCGTTGGTGCACTTGCATCAAATGCTAATTCACCCAGAATGCAGAAATAGAGACATGTGGAGGGGAAAAAAGAGAGCACATTATGTCCATGAAAGGATGCACACCTGGGACCCAGCGCGGCGGGAGGCTGGACCTCTAGACGCGTCCTCCAGTTTGAAGCTCCCCCACCATCGGTCGTCATCCTCTGAAGCCGGGCCAGAGTCACTGCAGGAGCTCTGTAACTTTGGTGGGGAAACCCAGTGCAGGGGTCAGGCTCGGGCAGGCGGACGTATAGTTTAGAGCCCCCACATCACACAGTGTGGCTGTTTCAAGCAGAGGAGGCAGAGAGGTTAAAGAGTCCATCCTAAGAGAAGTGGGCCAGATAGAGGAGCATTTGAGGACTGAGGGGGTGGAAGTGAGGCAACTGTTTGAGGAAGGGAGAGGGGAAATGGGGAGGGGGATTTTTATGAGGGCATATTATTACTATGCAGAGAAAGGATCTTTATTTCTGACAAACCAAGTATGAACACTTCATATACATTTCAAAGACTACAACGATCTAAAAGCAGAATATTACTGTCATGGCCATATTATGCAGATGTGGGAGGAACACTTCTTGACTTCATTTAAGAAGATAAAAGACGGCATATTTTTTTCCCATGTTGGGTTAATGTTATGTGCAGAATGTGCAGCTTTACCTTTTACTTATAAGACTTGACTACACATTGCTATATCAAAGGTTTTTAAATCTCGGTTTGAGATGCTCGTACAGTTTTCCTCCGAAAATCTATAAAGGGCTGAATAAAATATGAGTGGGACTTTTCAGTCAGGGGCTGAAAAACGTGAAAGAACCCAAATAATAACATGAGAAAAAATGTGACTCTCCTCACAAATGTATAAAAATATACATATTTAAGTCTAATTCAATTACAGACTAATCCTGTCAACATTTACAGTTATTTGTGGAATTGTTGAGTTTAGAAAAGACCCAGAAATACCCTGTCACTATTTCCTGGAGCCTGAGAAAATGTTTCTGATAACTAAATTACTAAAACTGTAATTGACTGTGCAACTCAATTTGAGTAGAATTTGTATTTAGTATGTGTCAGCATCTTCCATTTCAAATTATTTTATTTTTTACAAGATAAAGTTCTTGTTTTCTTGATTTTTGTCCTTTGTTTTCTGTCGGAAATCATTTCACTTTAGAAAAGATGACCTCATATTACAAGGCTTTGTATTTTTCTATCATTTATTCTAAGTTATGTACCAGCCACAGCCGTAAAGGCGACTGGTCAGGATCTCTATCGTTAAAATACTGAACTTGGTCTCTCTTGAGATTCTGCTGCAACCTGCTGTTGATTTATTCACTAAGGTTAAAAGGGGACTGTGTTGTTTACAGCTGCTAGTGTGAAAATTGTGAAAACAGTTTCACATTGCAAGCTTGAAGTGGGCAAACTATGAAATGGATGCTGGTTTTTAGACCTGAGCAAAGTCGCAGCATGAAAACAGGCTCCATATGGAAACAATCTCCCAACCTACATTAGCGCTGTCCAGATTGGTTACCGCAACAGATACCACCACTGCCTTGGAGGGCGACTGCACAGCTGAAGTGATGAACGACTGCCTCATGTGAAATCAGGCGACCTGAAGTGAGGTTATTGCACTTTAGCTCACCCTGAATAAAAATAAACACGAGAGAGAAACAGTTTAGGGACACTAACAAAGCTGCTGAGTGAGCTGCTGGGTTTGATCACTGTTAGCGATTTTTGTGGTCACACTGCTTAAACATTTCCTTGCTTAAAATCAAAATGGTACAAATTGTCAACTGTACCTTTGCCATGTAGTCATTGGGGATACTTCTGAAACATTGTAGGCTGCCCAGTAACCTCACATTCATCTTCTCGGAGGGACGTTTAAGACCTCAGTGGCGTCAAATAAATCTTGCGGCGTGGCCTGAGCCAGTGGAACAGAACATGAAGAATTGAGCTGTAAATCATCCAAAGGAGACATATGCATCACAGATGTTACAAAAAGATCTCCAGTAAAACACACACCGTGTTTGTAACCATCTGACAGCAAAGGGCTCGAGAGGAAATGTTTTTTTCTGACACATGAAGTGAGTTTGTGAAGAGAGTCTGCTCTGCCAGGTTATTGGAAAAAAGAACATTTTTGACATTGACGTCAGTTGCTGAAATTTTGGAGACTTTTGAGAAGCAGGAATATAAGTCAACATTGTTGTTGACTCTGGAAATGCTGAGCTCTTGGGATGGAAAAATGGGTCTATTGATCTACCACCTTGGTTCAGACTGAAATATGTCACCAGCTGTGGACTCCTATGAAATGTTGTGCATTGTCCCTCAAGGATGATTCCTGATTTTATCTAGAGCCTCAATCAGAGTCTCCCACATGTCCTGTGTTTGCAGTCATGCCTGCGTACATTGAAAGTAATGGATTTGTGCATGCAAGAGACGCTAAATCTGAATGCCCCCACCATGCACTCACACACACACTTCAATGAAGGCAGCAGCCAGATTCATACAGGCGGCCCACCTTTGCTGTAGATAGGCAGGGAAAACCACGCTTTGTGGTCAAGTGGTTAGAGAGCACGTCCCATGTTGGCATATGCTTGATGCGCTGATCACTGGTTTGACTCCCGACCGAGACAATCCTTTGCACATGTCATTCCCCCAGTTTATCTCCCAGTTTTCCTGTCTCTCTACACTGTCCTATCAAATAAAGGTACTATTCCCCTGTGAGTTCGGAGTGGGTCAGAGTTGCCTTGTTATTGTCATCCGGGGGCCAATAACAAGGCAACTCCGAACAGCTCTGAACTCACAGGGGAATAGTTCTGGTGATTCATAACAAAATATTGGTGAAACGAACGAGTTTCGTGGCAGATAATGGCTTATTTAGAGGCTGCATTGTCGATGCCCCATCACTCCTATTATATGGATATACACGGATCGCAAATGGATCTAGGAATCCAAGTTACACCAAAATTGTACGGGTGAGTAAATGAACGTATTTTATGCTAGAAATAAGGTCCAGGTTGCAAAAAACAGAACAGAACTTCTCCTTTCAGTTGTTCTTGTACCCTGCATGCTAAGATGCTATACTGAGATGGTGAGTATGGTCAACATAGGTGCAAAGCTTCCTAAGTTCAGCCTCACAGAGCTGCACAATCTAGTCCATTTTGCAAAAAACATAAGTTTACAAGATTGTCTCACAAATGAGGCTAAACAAATAACGCTATCTGTGGAAACACTCAGCACATCAGTTTATAAAGAATTTTGTGTCCGGATTTTTGATTTTTCCAAACACGACAAAGGACCTTATTATTCCTACAAAGGAAATGAAGCTTTTAACCAACCCCCCCCCCCACTCTCTCTCTCTGCGTGGTGGTTCAGGACCTCCAGGACATTTGTGGACATTTTACTTTCTTGAACCTCTGAGTTTGAGACTCGGGCAATTAAAATACGACCATTGTGTGACATGTTAAAGAGGTTAACTGGGAATGCCTAGATGAATTCCTTCTCTAAGGTCAAGCCAGACATTCCCACTGAGTCCAAACATGGTCTGACTCATGTAGTGCAAAGTGCAAAATGAGACATCTGAAACACTTTGGCCATTCAGCTTTATCTCTCCCTATCTCCTATTCACATCTCTTGCAGGGCATTCAAAACATCCTTGCTGGATGAGGCTAATGCTTTCTTTAGGCTCTGGCATTTCAAAGTCTGTGATGTAGAAGGAGTAACAGTGTCCAATTATGTGCAGCTTATTCTTGCTTGTCAGATTCATAAGAATGTCAGCGAGACAGCTTTGCTTGATAAGACACTTTTCAATATCAAGAGAGTGCCTCACATTCTGTGGGCAGCTGGTTGATGGACTGTTCGTCATGCAAAAGGTCACACACATGAACCCGTTCCAACAGGATTTTTTCATACACAAAAAAGACACCAAAAAAAGACACCAATGAGATGAGGCCATTCTGCCTCTTATAATTTACTTTTACAGAGCTGGTACAGATTAACACTGCTGCATGTACAACAAGTGGACACATTGAAATATAAAGATAATTCTTCATGTTTCAAACTCATTTCTTCAGATTAGAGTACTTTGGCTGGGCAGCATCATTCCGCAAAAAAAAAGAAAAGAGGAACATTCGGTGAAAATTTGCCGAAGACACAGAGTTCTGGCAACCTGAATGAAGTGTCTTTTCAAACTGCAAATCAGTGACGTCAATTTGACACCTTATAAATGTCTCACTGCATTTTTTCTCATTTTTTACAAGCCTGCCATTCAGGGAGCCTTTTTCACAAGAAACTGCACACTCTAATTAGCATGTCTTAGTGTGGAGTGAATTTATCAAAGAATAGTTTTGAAGTTTCATGGAAAACTTAAAGAGGTTAAAATGTGCTTTTTCCCTCTCTAAATGGTGGCAAACAACGAATCCTGCTTTTACTGTTGCTAGAGGCAATGTCATAAGGAGTGTAATTATCTGGAAAATTTGTAAACCATCAGAAATTTGTGAAAAACAAATATTTTAAGCCAAAACTAAAATGTTCAGATTTTGTAGTTTTGTCCAGTCAACAATGTCAAAGTATTAAGAGTTAATCATGAAATGTTCTCATTTGAGAAGCTGGAAATATTGATCATTTGGCATTTTGACTAAATGTTTCAGTTACAGATAAGGGCAAATGTAGAGTTGTTAAATAAGAATGGAATGTAAATTTAATCTCTTTGGCTTTTACATATTGATCAATACAGTGGGCTGCTGTTTTGTGGGCCCCATGAGAATTTGGTCTTCCCATCAATCTGTTGTGAAAATGCCTGCGAGACGCAGGAGCCTCTCAAATGACCCTTTCAAGATGTATGGGCTCCATATTCGAAATCAAAAGAAAATGATCCTTCATCTGTAAATTTCACTGCTCCGTCCCAAATGAAATGGCCTGCATGTGAAAGTGACCCCACCCCCTACGGCCTCAGGTCATGCTTTGACATGGGGAGGGAGAGGAAGCCCAGGCCTAATGCTTCGAGCAGCTTTTGAGGTCCTCACAACTTCCACTGATTACACTTGAAAAGACCACATAGGAGTCTTAGTTACAAGGCTCCTTCATCATGCTTTCATAGTGAGACAGTCCAGCGACCATATGCCCCATTCATGTAGCTTATAGTGTGTGAAGAAGCCTGCATGGGCACCGCTGGGCAAATTACATGATCTTTCTGTTTATTATTTATTTCTGAATTTCCACCCACTCTTCCTGCAGATCACATCAAGCTCTGGGATATTTCAGGCTTTGAACACACACAGCATGTTTTATATCTACTCAGATATTCACTACTGTTGACATATATCATGTATGGTTTGTATCATTGTGTAGTTTTAGCTCTTGTGGTTTCTTGACTAACCACCTGATTTGCTAATATTTCATGGATTCATCCCTCCGTCAGTTCATTATTTCTTGTGCCACTAGCTGCCACACAGTCCAAAGTGTGATATTTCCTCCTCCATGCTTAACAGCTGTCGTTGTTATCTTTGGTTATTGTAGACAAAGAGCTCAACCTTAACTTTATGATCTGCAAGGAGTTGGTGAAAATTCCTAAATCAAGATTTGACAGACTCTTATTAGGCTATTTAGATCAGTAAACATATTTATCCACGATTAAAACCTTAATTAAGTGTGCATTTTTTTTTCTTTTATACAGATTTTAAATTAAGAAAATATATTCAAAACCACATTAAACAATACAACGAAACAGCACCAAGTGAAGCAGGTAGCCAGGCACATCAGAGTCCCTATGGATGTGGTGTAATATAACAAAAGCAGAGAAAGCTCCACAGATTCTTTTAAATCTATTCTGCATATTGAGTTAAATATATTAATATTAAGCATAAAGCAGGTCAAGAGGGGATGTGTTGGTATGCACGTGATGACCTTTTGATTAGTTTTTCAGTGTAGACAGTCTTACATTATGCATAAATAAATAAATATCTGACTTTATTGCACATCATAAGTCTTTTGCTACAGGCGGAGCCCTGTTTATTGGGAAAAAATATTGTTAGTCATCAATATCACCACAGGACATTATGTAATTAATAAGAAATGTCCTGGCTGAAACAAACAACAAGCACATTATCTTATTCTGGCTTCGACTTACATCCAATAGCTGTTCACAAAATGAACTGATACAACATTTACATGGGGCCATTTCCAATGTATACAATCCGAGCACCAATTTACCAAAACTGTGCAGAATTCCCCAGATGACTCAGTGCTAATCCTCTACAGACCCGGTCCACCCCGGATGTGGAGGTGCTGCATCAGGTGCTTCAGTCTACATATTACCGTGCATCTATCTCTTGTCCTCCAGTTGGAAGTGCCCCTAAAGACCCCTGTTGTATGAAATTCAACTGTTTCAGAAAGTTTCATAATTGAGCTTGGAGCTGAAAATCCACCAGGAGAGAAAGTTTGATCCAAGCACAAGCTGGAAATGTGATTAAGGCTTGAACCTCTGTGGTAGAGGATCCACACAACAAATCCCAGACCCAACACCGTAATTCTGCCGTGGTTCCTCAGGAGACGTTTAGCATTTTGTTAACATAAACCTGTTTAGTGTGACATGGGATGTAGGCCCCTGAAGTGACAGATGTTTCTCTTTAATGTGATGGGAAGTAATTTTTTTTTTTAGTAGGGGGATGGGATATTTTGTGGAGTTGAGTGAGAGATGCTCAGGGTGCTGTGGGCTGTTTGAAATTCTGAGCTGATCTGGTCTTTTTGTGTGTGTGTGTGTGTGAAAGGTATGCACATTGATATGGAATAAAACTCTTCTGTTTCAGAGGGAAGATGAACCGCTTCATCTTCTTCTTTCCTCTCATCTGTCAGTCCACTAGTTACAAAAATGGTGGCTTGAAGTTATTTCAAATGCAGCCTGAAGCAAGGTACTCCTAAAATGAAATCTTTTCAAAGCAAAGACAGGATCACTTACAAAAAGAGCTCCAATATTTACTATGAAATGGGTTTTATGTTCATGTGAGATTTGTTTTTTCTTAAAATTTAATCCTATGGGATTTGTGGGAAAAAACAACAACTTTTGAGCCATTAAACTGTGTTGAATGGAACATGCCTCAGTGTGTGTTTCAGATGATGGTCAATCCCCATCTGCTAACCGGAAAAACTGCATCACAGATTTTGCCACTGAAGTGTTTGTTCAGTTATAATGGGACAGCTCGGGCATTGTATAGGAAATGGACAAAAACAAAGGCTGCTCTCATGACACTGTCGGCCTGTTTATGAGGCTGGTTGAAGAGTCTTGAGACGCTGGAGAGAAACCCACCAGACCTTCAAAGGCACGGCACAGTGGGGAGTGTTGGCAGACTGCTGGCTGGGACAGCTTGCACACCATAGAAACACAACGCCAGTTAACAGATGAACACACATAAACACAGCTTCACCCACTATTATGGGTGAGCAAGCAATACGCAGGCTTATATGTTTACATCTACAACTGTGACTCACAAAAAAGGGGGGAACTTGCACATCTGTTACGGTGTACACGGAAAGACCAGAGAGACTAGAGCCACTAGCAAACAAGCGGAGAAGTCAAACAGTAAAAGCAATAAATACTGATTAAATCAGATAGCTAAAAAGAAATCAAACAGTTCAACTTGTTAGCTAAAAGTAAAATACTTCAAATATAGCATTAAAGTAACATAGTTGAAAGAGCAAGCCTAGCTAGACTAAATAAAGAAAAATAGTTAAATATGTTAACTTAAAGGAGATATATCGTGCCCCTTTTCCACAAATTAAAATAGTTCCCAGGTGTCTTAAAGACATGTCTGTGACATGCTTTGGTCAAAAATAAGGATCAAACATCACAGCTCTTTTCATCTGCTCAAAACAGCCCTGTTCAGAACGGCTGGTTTCAGTGCCCTGTCCCTTTAAATGCAAACGAACCACTGCTCGCCCCGCCCCGCTCCTTCTACCGTATCCGTACTCACAGGTAGGGGTGGTATTATGCAAATTCGAAAACTAATGACATCATTATCTGACAACTGAGGGAACAGCTTGAAAAAAACACATGGATTTCAATCTAAGGAACAGATTATGGATTATTCTGTCAAATGGTTAAAGTTGTTGCCTAATAGTTAGCTAATACAAATAGTTAGCCTGGGTAATAGTTACCTTAAAGTTGGATGAAGTAATAAGTTGAAATAGTAAGCTAATAGCTAGCTAGAAGTAAAATAGTCTAAATAGTAGGCTTAATTGGCCAACAAATGGTTCAAATTGTCAGCTGAAAGGTCAGAGTGTAGAGGATGTGACAGTTGAAGTTGATAGCTGAAAGCCATGGACAAATGGTCGACAGACTTAGCCAAATGTAGGAATCAGTAAATGTTTTTTAAAAATCGCAAAAAAATGCATTTAACTATGAGACTTTGTAGGAAAAAGTTGAAAGTTGAAAACATTCAAAACAGTTAATAAAAACTGACAGATAAAGGATTGAAATAGCTTTAAGAGCTGGCTAAAAGAGGCAATGGCACAACAAATGTTCCAGCTGCTCTGCAAGTCATACCATATGTATGTCGCATAAATGCAAACTTCGCCAAACCAACATTTAATAAAACCCAGTTTAATGTCTTCTAAAAGTAAAGATCATTATGGGAGTGCGATGCTTGTCAACAATCCCAATCTGACCTGTCAGTATTTACCACAGTATTACATGAAGACTCTATTCATATTCTTCATTCTGATCTCGACATCATGCCTGGAGAGTTTTCTGACAGGTGCACCAAAGTCCACAGACAGACGGTCATGTTATGTCCTGCCAAATTAGTCAAAACTGCCTGTGTGATTCCTCCTGCTACTGAGCCTGACTCCAGGACGACATGATAACACTCACACTTTGACTTGTTCACATGAAAGGTGAAAACAATGACAGCCCTCTGTTGCGACTGGTAATTAAAATGTTTAGTTCATGCTGATGAAGGGAAATGCAACGCAGATAATTTACAGTATTTGAGTTACAACAGTGCATTTCTACATGTAGTATAAAAAAAGATGTTTCTATGAAGCATTTTCCAATCGACACAATACAGCACTCTCTCTCACGCACACAGGAAGCCACTGAATTATAGATGGAGAAACAGGAAATTCCTCCCGTTACCCTCTGTCACTCAGGCCCTGACCTTGCAACAAATCAATTAGCAGTGCTGCAGGCAATCAGTGGACCTCCCTGGAGACTCCTATGAATGCACCTTAAATTTACAAGGATCTCTTGGACCCCACTCCACAGTCCCTACCGGATGGGTGGCCACTGCGCCTGTTCACTCAAACACGAGAGTCATTTCACGCAGTGCAAATCAAAAAGCAGCAGGGGAGAGATCACTTTGTTTTCTCTGCTGTGGGGCATCCGGTCCCGTCCATAAAGGCTCCTCTCCTGTGTGGTCAGGTGCCACACTGACCACTGTGAAAGGTCCCCACTGTGTCCTTTACAATGTGCTCTCTCTGCCTTTAGGCTGCGGCTTTTACTTTCTTACGGTGGTGCTTCAGGGTAAGTGCACATATTATCCTGGCTGAAATGTCTTGAATGTGTTATTATTAATGGAATTTCAGACCCATTTTCCACTGATTTAATTGGTTAGTCTTGAGACAAATTAATGAAAATTTGACATGTGCTGAAAATTTTATTAATCACTTATCAAGGAAAAATGTCCGTTTGTTGGTTCCGGCTGATCAAATATAAGCATTTGCTGATTTTTAACCCATAGAGACCCAGTGTAATCTATTATAACCATATATGATTGATGATTAATGATAAAAAAAAAAAAAAAACATCATCTAGATAAGTAGGAATACAATTATTTAATGGAGCTGTGAAACAGAAAATTCAATACCTCTTCAGCCTCTCATTCAAGCTTTTTATTATCATAAAACTTTACTGCAGCTCATTTAAATTTTATCGTAAATGTGTCTATTGTGTCAAAATATACTTTCTCCAGTTTCTGTTTTTATTACACAGTGTGTCAGATAAGTCCGTCAATCAAGGGGAAGAGAGCAGAGCCATCTATGTGATTAGCCATTCACACACAAAACACGAAATTTGTACTGGGCATCTTTCATTATTCTCTGACAGTTCACAGTACAACGACGAATGTGAAAGATAATAAGTGATAAATCATAACTAATAAGCATTAAGATAATTAGTAATAAGGATTATTTCCACTTCATTTCCATTTAAAACAAAAAAACACTGAATCTCTGGTGATGCCAAAACAAATATTTTCCAATACTGTGGATGAAAACAGATTTAGATAAGACCATACACTCCATAGGAAAAGACACACTGTTTAGGTCTGTCTCTCATTAAGTCCATGTTTCCATCCATTACATCACAGTGGGAAATTTACTGAAATTATTGGCAGATATTAACAATTAGTTCTGGTAATTGCACATTTTGCAGGCTTATCTGCAAATCTTCCATGCCCCACTCCAAACCTCATCCTGGGCTGTCTTGGCGTTTCCGTTTAGGGAACCCGACACTCGCTCAAGCTTCCAGCCATTCAGTGTTTATCAGCAGGATCAATGCAGCATCTGTGTCTTTCTCCCCACGAGACTCTCTGGGATGTAATCCTTCTCTAGCCGAGCGGATCCTGAATCTTCCCATTCACTATGGCTCCCAGGAGGACGCGGGGGCACATTTCCCATGGACCTGAAAAACTGTGCATGCTATTTGTGCAATGTATTACGGGACAGTTGTGCCATCCAAATGCCCAGATGCATGTGGTTTGGATTACTTTATAGTGTAACTGTTAACATAATATGACGCTCAGTGAAAAATACTTATCCAGACATTGAAGCTTGCCCTTACATTACACTGAAGCTTATGAGGATACTCACCTCCCACGGTGGGGGAAGAGATCCAAACTCAGATCAAACAAAATGCTGTGTTTGTCTGTGTTTTACTGTGACTTTCGACTGATTTCCCTGGGTCATATTTCCCTGACTAACATCAATGTGAAAGTGAGATGAGCCTATCCCCCAGGGAGTTATGCAGTTTACAGGGAAATAAACAGAGTGGCGTTCAGGGAAATTAACCCAATTACAGCATGAGATTTAATAAGGCAAATGATTCAGTGTCAATCAATTATATCAATACTTAAAATAAACTAATGACTGCAAAGAATACACATTAAATAACACATTGTGGCGAAAGGCTAATGAATCATTTCTGCAATTCAGAAAATGAGATGGTACGTGATTTACTTTTGTTGCTATGAAAACTTGGCTGCAGTTTCACACAACCTTTGTTTTGAGCTGGCGCGGTCACCGACATTTGTTCAATTCTCAACAGGATAACGAGACCAGTTATCATTGGTTAATGGACATTAATTGTCTGATCCAGCCTAGATTGTGCCATTTCATCAGCTCTTCTATACAGAACGGCGGTGTTTTTTTTGAGGCGAAGGTGAAAATTAAGTGTCATGAATATGTTCTTTAGCTGCTTTACTAAAATCTTAAAGTTGTTCTCGTCAGTGGAGGCGATGTAATGTGTTTTAATTGCCGTTATTAAGCATTGTGCATTCCCTTCAGCCAGTTAGGTGAAAGGTGCAGTTCACACTTGTAAAATGAATCTGATTTTAGGTAAAGGTGTTTATTTACCCGTATGTCTCCCTTGGGTGACACACACAATTGATGCTCACATGCGCTGCAAATATTAAACATGAAGCAATAAAATCTTTATGAGAACAACAATCAGTACCGACATGCTAACAGCAACGATTCAGAGACTGACTGATCACCGTCAATCATTTGCTGCCATCGAAAACCTGAGCAACACGGCACTTCACTAGATCAAACTCTGTTAAACATTTAGTTTAACTTGACATTTTTGATGCGGCAGATGCTGCTGCACCAAACATTCAAACCCTCTGTGCTTTCAATGAGGGAACAGTCACAGCCTCCTCATCCATATCTAAGCACAAAAGCTTAAAAAAAAGCATAAATAAGCTACTCTTTATGCCATAACAGTAAATTATGCTGAGGTAACAAGCCACTAGAGAAAGGCATCTGTAGGGACCCTGGAAGACAAAGAACCAAATAAACAGTTTCGCAGTTGTTGTCTGTGTGAAAAGACAAAGACTAAAGTGTGTTATATTGCAGTGATTTCCAGCTTAACTATCAAGTGAAGGCACGATGAGATCTGGGGACCTGAAGTTGGAGCAGTTATTTATTAAAGCAGGAGGGGATGACACCTACAGCAGATTGCCTTATTATTTATAATGCTCGCTGCACATTATGTGAGAGGTTTTACAATGACAGCTTATGAGGGAACTTTCTGTGAAGAGAGTTAAGTTAAAATCATGACACAACTTCTCTTGTGCTATTCATTGACGGGTAATTTATTTAGAGGCGAGGCGGTATTAGTTTAGACACTTTAAGGTGATGCATATGTTATACTGACTGTGCTGCAGGTGAATTTTTACACTGAACTGCTTAGACATTAACAATTAACGACTTTTTCTTTACGTGAAGGGAGGTGTGATTTCATTTATTCAAAAACCTTTTTATCTTTATCTAGAAATTGATGTACAGGACCAAACTTGTCCAAACACCGAAAAGAAAGAGTAGTAATTAGTAAAAGCTGAATTTAATATACAATATAAATATATAAATATATATACAACTTAGTATCATGATATTTTGCATGGCAATATTGGATCTGTAAGTATCGATCTGACCAAACTAACAAGTTTATCTTGTTAGAAAAAAATAGACAGTTTTTATTTGAAGACATCATTTGCAGTTGAGTTAATAGAAGTTAAAAGTTCCTAGTTAATAGAAACTATTAAAAGTTAATAGATCACAATATATTGCAATATTTTTAATATCTCAATAATAACGTATTGAGACACAAGTATCACGATAATATCGCATCGCAGGACCTCCGGTGATTCCCACCCCCACTAGCTAGAGCAGAAAAGTCCGTGGTCACTGACTGAAAATGAGAAACCGTCTTTTATTTTATTGTCTCTCAAATCAAACATCTATAGTTTCAAACATAAACACGAGTTTCAAACATAAACACGATGCGAGTGGTAAATTTGCAACCGTTACTGCTGCAGTAGCACATGCTCTTGATTGGAAAGACTGACCCTTCACTGACGCTGTTTGTTTGTGTTGTCAGTTATAATCCCGACTCTCTAACTTAAACTGTTCACCAAAGTAAAAACAACATCGCTGTAGAGTTACAGTCTTGTGGTATTGTGAAAATGATCAGTTCATGTTGCCAGCAACAGCTTGTGGCTTCTTACCAACTGGCTGAAATCTGATACTTGTTCTTGTTCTTTGTCTTTGGAAAAAAGTGCGACTTTATTTCTGCTTCTTTTAAACTTTCTCCTCAGACTTCTTGTGCTGTTGTTTGTCTCATATATTGTAAAACACATTGTATAATCTTCAACCCGTAGGTGGTGTGTGTTTCTAGGCCATTCCCACTGCATTATCTACACATGGATCAGGAGAATGATTCCAAAAACATTTATGCACTGAGACAATCACAAAGCACAATATAATCTGAGAGATGCTTAGCATGTAGAGTTTACCCAGATCAGTAGGGGAGAGAGATGTGATCGGTGAATTCCCAATCTGAACTACATTGAACATGAGGTATCCCTCTGCCATAACCTTCATCTATAATTCATGAAGTAATGGGATACACTGCACACAACATGGACTTTACCATAGAGCATAGTACAGTGCAATATTTATGGAAACCTCAGGCCAGTATAAGATATGCAAGGCATGGTGAAAAACACATACAGCTGAATACTGCATGAGTTGAAGGATCATATCACTTTGCCTTGGGGCCAAAAAGAGTGAATAACCACCTGGCTGGTGCACACAGGCCACAGTACTGTATGTCCTGCACATATAACACAACTGAATGCCCGGAAAATTAGTTATCACATATGGAGAAGATAAAATAATCAAGCTCTTTGTATGTTAATAAACAACAAATCCCCTCGCAGTTCCTCCACAACTCACAATGAGCAGGCGCCAAATTCCCTGTTAATTGGAAGCAACAAGCAGAATCATCACTCTAACGAGGAATAAAGACAAAGACAGCTTGTAAAACACTGTGTGAGTTTTCACACTGAAATCCAGCCGCACTGCTGAACAGCTAATTTCATGAATAACTACCTGGATGGAAGCGAAGCTCATTTCAAATTGCAAATTCATTTTCCTGCTGCAGACAGTCGGCCTGACTTCAACCACTCACTCTGCCGTCTATTAAATAAAGACACAAGGTAAATTGCTACTTCAGCTTGTTTGAACGGAAATGAAAGTGATGATAACTTCAAAGAGCTGAGAAGACAGAATATATCATGTGAAATGCTTTGTGAAAACAACAACAAACTGCATGTTTATGGGAGAAAGAAATGTGTGTACTGTAGCGTTCTGGTACATGTCCACGAACGACTGCTTGTGTGAGAAACAAGATGAAAATACTTCAAACTGTGTACATTTATGGAGGTAACAGCCAACCTCATTGGGTTCCACTTTAGACCGATAGGAATAACACTGCTACTGAGCTGTTTGCTTTACAACCAGTATGGAAAACAGCAGCATTTGCCCTTTTGACCTTTGGCCTCACCAGATTTTGTCTTTCTAATTTGGCTAATTGTGTTTTTCCCACGGGACCTGCACACATGACCAGCATGGGCAACATCAATGAAGCGGGGTCCAGGTCAGGTCAGTGTTAAGACGTGGTTCGTAACAAAGACATGTGTGCTTAAAATGAACTGCATCGTTCACCGTCGTCACAACGGCAAGACATCATTAAACCTGCACATTGAATAGGGACTTGTTTTTTTTTTTTTGGTAGAGCTGGCTTACTCATAAAAACACAGACATCTGACAGGAGCAGTGACTGTCTACATATCACTCAGGATTTCAAGCTGTACTTCTCCTAGAAGAGGAGATCTTTCATTTTAAACAACACTGCTGCCAACCTCTTCAATCCATTTCCTTTACTTTCACACAGCCTGAATTGCCTGATTTTGCTCTACATCTGCAGTTGTTTCAGTAGACAGATGGATGGAGTCTGATTGTGTTACTTCAGACTTCTCAAACCCACTGTATGACAGCCCTGCGCTCACAGCCCTTTAATAGGGTCTGAAGGCTTGAGCACTCTCCTCTGAGGACTGAAAGTTATATAATGTACCTGACAGCCACTCAAAACTGACCAAGGCTACATGTGGCTGTTAAAACTCACTCCCGTCTGTGTATACAAGATCTGAGCCCACACAAGAGACAGGCTACACTCAGTGTAACCAGAAATCTCAGCTCTGTCCATCAATTTTTTTACATAAAACCAGAGAATGGAGCTTCTATCAACCCCGATCTTGTGGTAAGTGATAATAATCAGAGGAGAAAAACATGTGTAGTTTAAGTTTTTGTTGCTCAAATATTATTGTTATCCATTTTTTCTATGTGTCTCAGGAAAGGTCTTAATGTAGCATAAAATTTATGAGCGACACAAAATGATGTATGTGGCCAAAATGATCACCAAACGATTCTGTGGTCGAACCCACAGAACTGAGTAACCTCTACCTGCAGACATGTTGCTGTCATTTCATGTGTGAACCATCACATAGTGTGTTGTTATCAGCAGGAATTTTCTAAAAACGCTAACAAGAACAGCAATAGCTAACAACAGGGTCGCTATTCCTACTGGTTACCAACTCGCAATGAGAGCGCAGTCGACTCAGCTGTGACATCATTCCCGGGTCTGTGTCTGTTTTCACAGAACTAACTTCACTTCATCATTACTCATACAGGCCGCTGCCTTTGACAGGCTACTGTACCAGAAGCAACTCCTGCTTTGACACATGATGCAACACTACCCACGGCAACATCCTGATCACAAGAGCCTTGACTACTTTGCTGAAGTTTCAGCTAACAATATACCACTAAAAACCACTACATAAAGGTCTGGGCTGCAGATGCCCAGCTTGAATGAATCAATCTCTTCTTCCTCAGGGGAAGAATGTGGACGTGATGACCTCTGGCCAGAACCACAAACAAACAAAGCAAGGAAGCATCAGCTGAAGGGAAATCAGTGACACCTATAACAGACCAGAGTTTATAACGACACAGATATGGAGTGTCAAGCACTGAGTGGATATACAGGGACGGATTGTGAAGTTTAAGTCTATTGGAGACAATAAATAAGACAACAAATGTTTTGACATGACACACCACCCACTCTGTTACAGAAAACTACAATACATATCCCGGAGGGACGTGATGATATATACTGTGATATATTGGGATACCGTGAGCAAGGTTATGCACAACAATACACTATTTTTATGCATTCAGACTCAAAACAGTTGCACCTGTATTTGTATGTCATAATTCCTATAACATCCTATACTTCTACATCTGAAACAAAGAGAACTGGTTTGAGGATCAAAAACAACACACACAAAGCCAAACTATTGATAAAATATTGGTACAGCGCTTCAAAGAATCAATACAGTTTCACATCATGAAATGCTGCGATATTCTAGTGTATCAGTGTTTTCTCACACCTCTACCAGACACACAAATCTGCTGTAGGAGAGCACAAACTTTCTACTCATGAAATTGCACTGTTGCACAGATTTTGTGCTCATTTCAGTTTTAAATGTTCAGTGAAAGGCACGTTTGACTTCAAGCATTTAGAGAACCAAATTTTTAAAAGTTGACAGTATTTCTGTATTTCTAGCAGAATGTGCTTCAAACTGTTTTTCAGTAGCAGCAGCTTCACTTCCCACGAACATCTGCTCTGTGCTTCCAGCTTAAAAAGACTTGTGGTGAACAGCATAAATTCTCATCGAAATGTCAGCGAGGAAGAGCAAATAGCCTTTTATAAACACACAGAAATCGGCAGACACACACACACACACACACTCACACTCACCCACACAGATTTTGGAGTGTGCACTGCACTCACATTCACAAAATCCCAGGAGATGAGTTATAGATCTTAAAACACAGAGCTGTTGATCCAGGTGCCATCTGATTATTTTTGGCCACCAGGAGTGTCAGGAAATCAGTGATAGATGCTCTGGGATAACCTTATCACCCCCTTAAACCTCCCACAGAGATAGGTAGCCACTCCCGTAAGGAAAAAAAGAAGAAGAATTCATGAATTTAACATCTGTCACAGCTGGCGTAACCTGATCTTTTTTGCTCTTTTTCTAAGCCTCTCTACTAATCTTTAATTACATGAGTGGAAATGGCTATACCCTGCGGTGAAAGAAAAGGGAAGGGAAGAAGAATACTCTGCAGAGTGAATCAGGGGCTCATACATGTGTCCTATATTCAACTGTTAAATAAAGGACAGATGGGAAAAAAACAACCCACACCTTTGTGATTGCGTTGGTGTTGCAGCATGTGGTGCCAATCTTCATTCTGCCAACCATTATAAAACTCCTATTGCCATCATTTCAACATTTACCGCATGATTAATTTCAGTTGTGTCCTCTCTTCCTCTCCAGGTATGTGTGTCTTTTGCATATGTGTGTGTGCGAGTCTGTCTGTTTGCGGCTGCACCTGTGTGGCCCAAATTGGGTTTAAGGCACAACTTGCATCCGCAGAGCAGTACCATAACCTTCCACACAGTGTGCATGAGACACACCATCTGTTGTAGTGAGAGGTAACAGAGTCACCGTCTGTGCGAATGCCCGCCATGCAGTCTGGCACCATTTGAGCACTGCTCTATTTGGCATGACACTGGCTGTGTGAGACACCTCTTCTCAGATCGCTGTGACTACATTAGACAGCGAAACTTCCCGGTGTGTTTGACAAATGCTGCAGTCCCTCCTTGGCAAACACTGGTGGTGACAAGGTAGATTTTCTCTCCCTCTCCCCCGACATTTGAAATTTGAGTCCAGCTTGCCAATATTGGCCGTTGTGCAGGAACTCGAGCTTTATCAAACCACATAAAGCCTCTCCAAATACTCAAGCATGAGGCAGTTCAATTTCTGGTGCGAAAAAGAAGTTGTTGGAAGTTGTGTGAAGTCTGTCCCGTGCTAACCCACTGAGCCGGGAGACGGGGAGAGGGGGTGGGTTGTCCCCTGGGGTTCACCCAGAACAACTACCACTCTGTTCGCAATCAAGTACAGACATGGCGTCACTATCTTGGGACCATTATATATGCATGTACGACATCCTTCTTAGTCAGCTCTGAATGTACGGAGGTGTAAATAGAGGTCCTGAGGCAAACATCACCAGACTCATTATGATTCACTGAAACATGAACTGCTGTCTTCAGCTCCAGCCTACCTCTCCCTCCATTAAAAAAGAGGTGTTTCCAAGTGTTTATCTGTCTGTCTGTTGTAGCTGCTATATGCGTCTCACACATGACGACACTGATCAGAGGATACAATTTATAAGGCGACATGTTTTTAGGGGATTATTTCTCGCTGTGGATGTGAGATGATTGGCAGCAGTGTAACGTCAGCACAGCCAGAAACAAAACTTCTCAACTTATGAAATGGAATAACACCATTAAAATTAAGACTTTATGTTTACTGTGATGGATTATCCATCCAGGGAAACTTGTTTACCACACCGCACTAGAACGAATGACGGCTAATGGCTTCTGAAATAAAGACCAACAGCTCTCATATCTCATATTATGGTAATAAGTACAGAAGAGAAACAAGATGACTGCTACATAATTAAAACATTTCACCTGATTAGACCCCCTCTCGGGTGTGTGTGTGTGTGGGTGTGTGCAGACTGTTTGATTGACTCCTGTTTTGTGCAAATGTCAAGTCGGGATAACTTATACCTTTATCATTGTCAAGCCCTGGTGATGTCAGAAAGTCGCACAGGGAAGTTTACCCATGTGTCCTTGTGACATAGCTGGTGCCAGAAGCTTGGTGATGTAGTAACCATTCACATGGGCTGATTTGTGAAATACTGCGACTGCTATTCAAGCGCTGCTCAGTCATATTTGTATTTTTCAAGATGTCACAGTGGGAAAGAAATGTAAATAACAAAATGAATGGTGCCTGAATTCCTTTTATCTCTAGCAAGTGTGCGCACTGCCTCGCTATCACAATTTACTGTGACACTCGAGTGGGACCGAACCACTGTTAATGTCACAGTGACACCTGTGCTTCTACCGCTTAGACGAGTCCAAGCATCTGCTGTGAGAAAAGACCTAGAGCTGTCTGAGTTTGCTAGTTCGTCTCCAACATATATACATACATACATACACAGTCTGCTTCGTATCTGCTGTGCTCCATACTCTGGCAAGAAGAGAAATTAAAGTGGGTGGTGCAACACATCTAATGAGTCTTGACAGCTCTCTCTGTTCTCTCCAGTTTTCTGTTCCCTCCAAGGTCATAATCAGCCATGCGGTTTGTGAAGTGAATATGTGAGTCAAAGTTCACCAATGTTGAAGTTGATGCAAAATATTTGTGTATAAATATTTTACCCCCTGGAGCAATTCCATTGAAATGAATTGATTTTGACGCAAAAAA
>OMNW01000866.1:9216-20683 GCA_900303245.1 Selene dorsalis | reverse complement strand
CCATGGTAAACAGATAAAGTTTAAAACAGCAATGTGTGATCAACACTAACCTTAAAGGAGAAGTGTCGTTTTTTACAACCTGGACCTTATTTGTGGCATCAAATACGGTCATTTACTCACCCATATAACTTTGGTGTCATTAGGAGTCCTTCAGACAATATTTAGTTCCATTCGAGAGCCACGTATATCCATATAGTGGGAGTGATCGCGGCACCGAGAATGCAGCCTCTAAATAATAAACCTGTGGAAGCTGAACTTCGTCCAACTGGACATTTTGTTGGGACAATTTGGAAATACAAAAAAATGAACCGTAGTGTATTAGCAGTAACATATTCCAGGTAAACAAGCCAACTATCGCAGAGTGAATGAGCTGTGCTGCGGCCGCGTGGCGCTCAGAGATGACATCATCATCCATTTCAGAGGTTAGTAGGTCAATCTACAGACCCCTGATGATGATAACAGGTAACTCCGGACTCCAAGGGGAATAGCACTAGTGAATCATAACAAAATACTGGTTAAAAGAACGAGTTTCGCAGCAGATTATGCCTTATTTAGAGGCTGCATCGACCCTGATACCCTGATCACTCCCCCTATATGGATATACGTTGCTCCCGAATGGGCGAGTAAACAACCGTATTTTATGCCAGAAATAAAGTCCAGGTTGTAAAAAAACGGCACTTCTTCAAGTTGCAATGCACCGAGTTCTAACCTTGAAAGTGTATTTATTATTGATACCATGATAACAAAGATCTGTGTGCCTCATTCTAACCTGTGAGACAAAATCCCAGTGAATGGTTTTCTAAGGATTTTTATACTTTTGTGTCAACAGCCTTTGCAAAATATGTTGTCCTCCTTTCAGTGTGAGGGGAGCAGAGTGAGACACTGAAGTCACTCTTACTGCAAATTGACAGCTGCTCTGAAACAACAACCCTGCCTGCCAGAAATAATCTTTATATAGTACAAAGTTGTTTTGCCACTCCCATCATGATGACAAATGTAAAGGCTACAACGGGATAATGAAGACCGGACAGCAAGTTTAAAAAGCATTGCTGTCGTCCGTGTAAGTGGATGAGCAGATGATTTGGTAAAAAACAAAAACATTGTTAGTGAACACTTTGCCAATATTATCATTTTACTCTATTGTAACCTTCTGTGCTGTTGCATCTCTCAGACAGGAGTCTGGTCATTGTGATTGACTGCTTAATTCCCAGTGTCCCACATGAACAATCCTGCTCTCAATCGAAACTCGGGGGAATATTTGACATTGTTTATTCTTGATGAAAAGCCATCAGTGCACATCAGCACCACCAGAGAAAGGAGTCCTCAGAAGAGCTTCAGCCTTCTTTACTCTCAAAGAATCCAGCCTTCCTCTGATATCATCTGATCACACAGTACGGCTGTTGTCATTAACCATTATTTATTTATTGTTTGTTTTGTCAGAGAACTTTGTGACTGTAAAGCAGAAGTATGATTGATGGCTCAGTTTGCAGTGCACAGTTTAGGACTTGAGAATGATGATGATGAAGATGAGAGTGTTTTTTTGAGATTCACAGTCGGCAGCATTATTTTGGTAGATTTAACCCACCTCTTGGAAACACTACTGTCCAACCCGTCGAACTAAAACAACTTATCCCACTGTTCTGCTAAATGGCCCATCAATGCAGTCTCAGAGGCAGCGGGATGCCCAGCCCCCATAAAATAGGCACCATGGATGTGTGCCTGACATGGCTGAAACTGCAGCACAACAAAACATATCGAGTGTTTCACTCAAAAAAACTAAACTTTACATTTAAAACATCTCTACTTAAAGCATTACATACATCACCAACAGAAAAGGTGAGGTGACAAAAAAATACCCATAAAAATGAAAACATATGCCCACACAGAATGTATTGGGCATCTTAGAATGGCCTCTACATTTAGTTACAGTCCAATTATGTGCTGCTGCAAATCCTTGTTTTATAATCTCAACACTGTTGGGTAAAATCTGCATAAAATAGTTATTGACAACAGCTGTGCAATCAGCTGTACTTTCTTTTAAAATGACTTAATTCAAACTGCTGTTTTACATTTGGACTAGTTTTATTTATCTCGTTTGTCTGATTTTTTTACTCCAACATACAGAGGGGTTCAGAATAACAGATTTTACTTAACCATATAGGATTGTTTTTGTCACTTGAATCACACTGTTGCTCTGGGTTTGGGGTTATTCCATGTGCAGAATCCTCAGCACAGTTGCTCTCATTTACATATCTGTCCATTTCAGATGACAGAAGCAGGAAGAAATGATGATTTAATCACAGCTCAAATGTCACTATGTTATTTCCAAGCCCCTGCTCTGAGGTGGTGTATCTCTGCTCTGTTGCTCTGTGTTATCTGTGCTGTGTTTTAATACAAGCGTAGTGATCATATGCTTATTCTCATTTACATGTTTTTTTCTGTGTCAGAGCAGACAAGAAACAGACAGTCTTGAAATAGATTTGGTCTCAGCTTTCTGGTGGTAACCAGAGGTAGAAAGAGCTGGTTGCTGATGAGCTCTGTTGGTTATTTTATGGCCATGTGATTGTCTCACAAAATGCTTCATATATAAGGCTTTATGGCAGCAGCTGATGCATCTCATCTAGAATGAGAATTCAGAAAGAAGCTGTGCTTAAGTGTAGTACATTCTGCTGAAAGCACTGAGTGTTTCTGCATTGGAATGAATGGGACAGGTGAAGAAAAAAGAGCGGAAAAGAACAATCATTGGAGTTTTTCAAACATCTACCTTTTTAACATTCTTACTGCTCTTAGCCAGTCATTCATCTCTCACCTTACAAGTTATACATTTCAGTTTTAGTGCCAGCCTTTTCAACATTGTTTCAACAATTTCTCCAGCTAATTCAGCATTGCTTTAGCAATTTGTTCAATTAATTCAGCATTGCTTCAGCAATGGCATTTGGCTTTCAGCATTCACGCGCATTTTCTTCAGGAAATGCTCTTTCTAGTTTGACTAAATGTCTGAAACCCTGTCCTTTTGGGTCCTTTCATGATACAGAAAGAGCATTCACAAGCTGTTTCCTCTCTGCATTCACACATACAGACTACTGGTTGCAGAAAAGAGAGCAGCATGCTGAATTTCATGAGGCTGGAGCAGAGTTGGAGGACACTCTCTGCTTGCTGCAACCGTCCTGCAGGGGCACTGCAACCACACTGTGGTGGAAAAATCTGCCACTTTAAAGTGCTGCCACTGTCATAGAAATAGTAAACTGTTCTCACTAGAGATATGGCAGCACTTAACATGACCTACATTTACATACTGTGTATTTACATTTACTCATTTGGCAGCCGCTTTTATCCAAAGTGACTTACAAGAAAGGGCCAGCACTAAAGCTTCAGTGCAGGGGACCTTGAAGTGAGTTCCAAATACTACATCTAAGAAGCTGTTCTCTTAACTGTGGTACATTGTGTGCAATATTTCTGTGACCTATGGTGATGCTATTTTGACAACCTCATCTTGTCATAACTGCATTTTCTGTCCTGTGAGATGCACCATGCTGTTTCATTTCAGTGCTTGTGGCATAATTGCATGAAATTGTAACACAGGAGACCATGCTTAATTCTGCAGTGTGTCTTGGTTGATGTTGGTCTTGCCTCATATTTATTTTCTGGTGTTTAATATGATATTTTGATAAAAGGATTTTAAGCACCACCTGTCTATAAATCCAAAGACTGTCTGTCTGAGTGACAAACAGTCTGCCCGACCAACTTCGAACTTGGTAGGTGTCTTGCTAATGGCACGGCTGAGTGCAGCACACACAGTTTGGCTTTCTTTGGATAAGAAAGGTATTCTTAAAAAGAGGCACAATTTGGCTTTTGCCACTGTAGCCACTCCCCCTCTTACACTGAAGCACCTCAGCCTAAGGTGTTTAAGCCCCATTTGCATAAGAAATTAAAATTTTACTTTACCAAGGTTACTTGGTTCAAAAAATTGCTTATGATTTAATAACACGGACTGAGGTCCCCAAGTGCTAAATATGCAGGTAACCAAATCAACCTATTTTGGCCAATGGGTCTATATCTTACATTCTACAGGACTCTACTGATGATTGTTACAGTTATCTTACACTTTCAGCAAATCACAATCACATAAGCACATGGTTGTTACATTGGGGGTGGGGTGGGGAGGGCAGGACCTAAATTGAAAGATTTAACAGCTTCAAGTGTGTATATGGTGTCCCATTATACCACCATTATACATGGTTCATATATCAGGCTGAGGCTTTATAAGATAGTGCTGGACGCAATATTTCCATCACAAAACACTACAATAGGGTTCATGGCTGTCTGAAATAACTCACCATGAAACTGGGCTGCATGTGTGTGTGTGTACACTGCAAAGCTTTAGCTTGAGATGATTAATATTATAATGAGGTCAAAATTATTTCTTCAGTGTGACAGAAGATGAGAAGGGAACAAACTTGCAATTTCAAATTATCATCGGCCAAGGTCACTTTTTTCTTTCTTTTTTTTTGTGATGGGAGAAGCAAAGAATCTATTTTTAAATTCTATCACAGTCACACAGACAAACAGTTGGGGGTTACTTCTGCAGATTCAATTATGTGTCTTTCATCAGCCAATTACAGCACATAAATTCACAGCTGTTACAACAGCCGCGGGTGACCGTGGAACCTCTGCACAGTCACATGCCAAAAGATTGGTACACACCTCGAAACAAACACACATAACTGAACACACAGCACAAGCGCCACATGGACCTGAACAAATGTGGATGACACAGTCCATCCAAACAGATAGGCTACCATGTTTAAATCTTTATACTCAATCTTGGTTTGCTAAAGGGATTCACTGAGACCCACTACCTCACACACTCAGTTTCACACCTATGCAGTCAAAGCTAGAACACATAACACGCTAACCACTACACCACTGTGCCGTCCTATCACCAGAATTGTCTGTAAACATCACAGACTGATACTCTGATTCAACATTGATCTTTTGTGCAGTTGGGGATTGTTATTGGCACTGGGAATGTGCACGATTTCAGTTTTACCTCCAAATAAAGTGATTTATAGAGTCTCACATATAGTCTAGTCTCTGACTTCTTGTGTTTCTTACTAGGCCACACCGTGTCCCTGATATTAGCAAATATACAGTGTGTACCATAGCATATGAACATGTCAATCTGTAAAAATGAGTCGTCATTGTTTGAGAAAAGAGAAAAAAAAACTCAGTTATTTCTTCATGCAGCTCTACACTGTTGCTTTTACAAATTGTTACTCAAATATGTGCATATGATACTTTCAATTTCAGCTGCAGAAAGCACATTTGTCAGCGGCAGAGCAAATGTGGAACCCAGTCAAAATAAACTGTGTGTTCAGTGTAACAGTTCGGTTCATAAACCCTGTCTCCTAAAAATAATGCTTCTATACAGCTAAACTGCAACAGCAAAGGCGCTTTCTACAAATATAATTGCAGCCAGATTGCAAACATAATTTTGATGACACATTGGAGGTTTGGGCTTATTAATGTGTTATTCATAGTTTTTGGACAACAATCGAGCCCTGTGGCACAGAGGAATAAATGATAGCAGGAGTTGTTTTTTTTTGTTTTTACAGGATATTTGTTAAAAATAAAAATAAAAAAAAGATTAAAGAAAGTCCATCCATGTCGTTTTCTCTCATCATGCTAAAATAATGACCTGATTCTGACAGAAACAAAGTGTAAAAGTGCAAAAGATAAAGCGCTTTGAAGTCAAGCATCTTTCCCTCAAAACATCTGTCCCTCTATGTGTCAGTCTACCTTATATACCATATATGGCCACGCTGCTCCAGCTCAGTTCCTTCTCTGTCACGCAGACACAAGTTCAAGTGACCTTACACAAAGCCAGACATATGCAGACACACAACACATCTGTGTACACATTCATACTGGAGACACGCATATATGCATCCTCTCACAAACCCATAACCACATTTCTTTCACTCCCTGAGGCTAATTTACCCCTGACCAAGAGCTTTTACACTAGGGTGGTTTCCTTAGTCTGGCTCCCAGAGAAAGTGTGTGCGTGACGGAGGACATGTGCATGACCGTGTGCGTGTTTGTGTATGGTGTGTGTGGCAGATGGAGGCAACCTCTCAGGGTGCCTGTGCTTTAGCCACGGTGTTTTCCCTTTGGATGAGAGTGAAGAGGAGTCCTTTCTTTGCTGCTGCTGACTTCAATCCTCATATGAGTGGCTGGAACGAATGGATTAGAGAATAGTACCATCTAAGGCAGCGGCACGCCACCTCACTCCTGCACCACACTGGACTCATCTCACAGTAATTCATAGGAATCATTGCTAAAAGAAACCAACGGTGCACCATGGTTATGTAATGTCTTCATGCTAAACTATTACATTTGAGTGTTTAAATGTGCATGGTGGTTATGTTCGGAGACCAGGAACCAGAATGTGACCATGTAAGTCATACATTGTCATGTAAATCAATTAGTTTATAACCCAGCTGCCCCAAATTACCTGATGTTGAACAAAGTAACCTAGTCAGAATGGTCATCATCGACAAATCCGAGTGTGCAGCCACATCAGTCAAAAAATCCATAAAGGTTTTACTGGCCCTGTCAGTCTCTTTACTGGCTGTCTCTATGTGCATGTCACTGACAGCGTGCAGCTTTCAGGACAGGATTTCCTGCGGCAACATGAGTAGTCCAAGCACTTTTATGCATGTACTTTTATGTGTTTTTATCCTTTTCTTGCTAAACACTTTTTAAAATATAAAACAGGCTACATATTATATCAATTATCTTTTCAGTCATGTAGGTGATGCCTTAATTAAGGGTTGGGTTTAATAAATGTAACAGCCTTAAGGCCCCTTTTTTTTCAAACTCCAGTCCTTTCACACCGACCGCGAATCTTACGCAGCAAAAATGTGACATAATGTTTTTTCAGAATGAGGTCGATTTTTCTGAGCTTTCGCCTGGCGAATAAACACATCAACCAATCATGTAGCATGAAAAGGAGGTACGTCACAACCCTCCACAACACCATGACAACAATGTAAACAACCTGTGTTTCACCACCTTCTGGCCATCTCTTTTTACATAGGCTATGCTCACCACCCTGTCTTGTTTGACAAATACAACGAAAATGAAGGAAAAAATGGTGAAGCATCGCCGAACAGCTGGGCTGTCAGGACAGAGATCAGCTGCTGTGGTGGACATAGTAAAGTTGGTAACAAGACGACAGTGGCAGAGCTGGTGTTGAGGTGTGATGGATAATCCACGAGTAGTTGTGTTAAACGCATTTTTAAGGCAAGACGTGGAGGTGAAGAATCACCTGACGCAAAGCGAAACTTTGGTTTATAATTGTCTGATCTGTCACATATTCGCGTTGCTGCCGGTGGGAATGGGAATGACAATTTTGTGTCTTTTATCCGTCAAGTCCCCAGTGTGAAAGGGCCTTTAGACTGCAAATGTACAGTATAGTCCTGGTATTACTCCAAATTACAGTTGTGCGAGAAATAGGCAATGGCAAAAATATTTAAGAAAATAGATTTTCAACAGCAATATACACAATTTTGACCTGGGTAAAAAGTGAGTTGCTGATTTATGTTTCCATTTTGCCATGTGGATTGTTATCATGTCTAATTGGGCACAAGTTCTTTTGTTAGATGCTGTTTTTAAAGATGTTTGCTGGTGCTGGTTTGCATTTATCCCCACAAGTGACAAGATAAAATAAAGTATTTACAAAACTGCACGTCCCATCTGTCTCTGCTTCACCCTCCTTCCACTTTCTCTCACTAAAATCTGACATCAGACTGCACACAGATTGAAACCTGAAGCCCAGTGACGAAGCAAGCTGTCAAACAACCAATAACTGGAGACCAGCTCATGAAGAGTCTTAACTCGAAACCACAAAAGATTACATACCAGAGGAGAAGAACAGAAATGCCAAGTATTTACCAGCCCAAGTCTCCCGTCCTCAGTATCCTCTAATTTCTTCATTATAATCTTTGTAATGTTCACAAATTACCAAAACGCATTGAAACAGCAGCAGGTAGAGTGGTGTAGGTGTATTACAAGAAAACAAGAAAATAACACAATCATAAGAAACCATTCAATACATGATGTTATCGTTTAGTTGTAGAGAAGTGTAGAAACATGGCCTCTTGGCTGACGGCCAAACAATCAATGGCTGTAGCATTAAGACATGACGGATCATCAATCAATACACCGTGGGGAAATAACTGATACAGTAAGCAAATGACTGCTATTGTATATGTCAGCATTCACCAGTCATTTGCCAGAATGAGGGGTTCTGTAGCCCTCTGTCCACCTCTCCTCCTCCTCCTCCTCCTCCTCTTTCTTCCATCCCTCCATCTACTGTCATCTGTCCCACAGGCAGCCTGTCCTTCTCAAGGTCTGCTCTGTTGTTAATCATCAGTCCCTCCTCACATTCTATCACATGCACACACTGTGCCCCGACTATAATTATTCACTTCTGTCTGATCATTTATTTTTGCTCTCCTGTTGTGCTTTGAGCAAATTTTCCTCCGAAATAAATGCTTTGTCATTGGCCGTTATCATGTCTCAAACATGAAAATAAGAACAAGGGGATCAGAGGGGATCAATACATGCACTTGTTTGGGTGGGTCGGGTGGTGGTGGTTAAAAAAACAAAAAAACAAAAAAAACAAACCGCTCAGTTAAGATAAGTCTTAGTAAAAAGGAAATGCAAGACAAACTTGTTTGGCCTCTTGGCCTTGAAGATAAAATGTAAAGTATTGATCGTTAAGAAGATATACTTTTGGTTTTTAGAGCCAAGTCCCATCTCAATGTTGTTTAACAGCCCTCTCAATTTTTTCTCTTGAGCTCTATAGGCAACAAAAGTTTGGTCAGCAAACAGTCTTTGGAGCATGAAAACATGCAAATGTCTTGTAAATGCTCAGCAAAGCCAAATGTTGAATTTTTTTTTTTACAGCAGCATTTATGCAAAAAATGTTAATTTTTCCCGTCAGATATCAAACATCATTTGTATCTTTTCCAAATGTCTTCTAAGCCGATAACCAAAATGCACTTAGTTTCTTAGACTGACTTGTCCAGGGTGTACCACGCCCCTGCCCATTCCCAGCTAGGATTGACTCCCTTTCAACCCCTGCATGTAGAAGTGGCATACCTAATGGGTGGATAAAGAGAGCAGGAATGGATCTGTTTCATATGCAGACATGTTCCAGAGGTTGTTCTAGCATCCGTCTTTGATACTGTAAATATGTCCACCCCCTGACTGAATGTATGCTAGTGGATGGGTATGGGTCCCTGCTCCATCTGTGAGCTGCTTTCAGTGCTCCTGAATTCATGATGCTAGCTGATTACTGGGACCACATAATAATGAAGAAAAGGAAAGAGAAACAAGTGCAGACAGCTGAATCACCTGTCCAGCACACTGCACTGAGTCTGGCAAAGTTTGCACGGTGCAGCATAGAAGGTCCTGAAGCTGTAGCTGCTTTTGTATTGCACCAGAATTTGGACAGAGAAATACCACGGCAGTGCACACTCACCACACTCATTCACACTGCTGATCAATGACCAGCAGTACAGAAATGACAGCAGTGAATTTATTAAAGTTTGAATGCACAACCACGGCAGCATTTCATCACTTCAAGCCGACTTACCAATTCTTAAGGAGTTCAGAAGTGTCTACCCCTAAAATAACAATTTAAAAGGGAAATGGCATTTCAGCTCCGCTCTTCTCGGGCTTGTCAAATACTCCCTTTTCATGTGTGACATTCCCTTTGGAAAGCTAAGACAAGACTTCAGCCAGGTGATGGGCTTTGATATGCTGATCTCAGGATGTATGAATATCAGGTAAAGACATCCTTGACTTCTACTCTATGTGACTTAACCTCCCTCTTTCTGCTCCTCTCTCCATTTTCAAATGAGGCCTCCCCTGAGATCAGGGCACTGAGAATTTTTCACACGTTTTTCCAAACCTTTTGTTAATATAAAATCTAACATGATTTTAAACATATATTTTGAATTACCATGACTGTGAAGCAGCAAAATGGAATAGAAGCTGCAAGGAGGTGTGTTATTTTTTTTCTTCTTTCTACTGCAAACTCTGATTTCAAAGCCCTGATGTTTTCTTCTGTGTTTCTCTGAGCAGAAACAGGGAAGTCTTCCAGATAATGTCACTGTAGCCTGTGATAGGTTTACTTTGTGGCCATCAGTTTTCATTATTTCAAATATGATTTTTAGAAACCTTGTTTAAAAGAAGAAGCTGCACACATCAGAGCTGTGGCAAATTTAGTGTGGTGCAGTTGGCAGCAGAGCACACAAACCTTCAGAGGTGTGAACTTCTGTAGCTTGTAATTTTAACTTTTTATTGAAGAGTCAGTTATTTTCTCAGAGTTTCTCATATTTATTGCTGATGATTCAACAGGTGGAGTTTTCTGGTCTTACAAGCATTTGGACCGTGTCAGGTTTAATCCCCTGACTAACTTTCATCTCAAATATCCACTTACCCAGCTGAGCTTTTAGCTGTGTTGACTATCTTTAGTTGATTGAACGCAGTCAACAAATAACTTTAGAGCATGTCCTCGTTTTATTTTAAATTCAAGTGTTTTATTTTTATTAAAATGACTCTTTATATACACAAATGTTTTCATTTTGTTCAGTTTTTCCTCACTTTGAAAGTAAACAACGCTTTCTTATCTTTTTGATTGCCGCTTTTGTCAAGCACTTTATAACAGGCACTTTGAATAATTACTGATTTGGTAATCGCTATTATTACTTGAAATGCAAGCTCACATACGCACATCGATAACCACAATTGCATAAGGAATTAAAAGTACTTGGTATGTGATAGAGGGTGCCTAATGTCAGTATCTGTGTCAGTAGCACTGTGTTGCCTTTGCACATGCATCAGCATTGTAGTAGTCTGGCAGAAGTTTTCAAACTGACTTTTTACAATTAGACCTTGGTTATGTTAACTGGATGAGGGATTCTAGTCATTAGATTCCTGGTCAGAGTAACAGGCTGAGTAAACACTCGTGACAGCTCGGTCCCAGACTACCAACCAGAAACAATCTGCATCCAAGAGAAGAAGGAGAAGGAGACCCCTGCTGGGAATTTGTTTTTGTTAAAAACCTCCTGAACTGACACTGAGGGAATCCTAACCGGGAGAAGCTGATGGCAGTGGTGGTGAAGAAAACACCTCCATGATCCCCGGCTATTTGACCAAACTCCATCTTTTGTTTTTGCATTGGCTGAAAGACCCCTGGTGGCAGAAGTTACATGTTGTGAGTTTAAATTCCTGCGGCCTGGATGCCAAAAAGTGACTGCCATTTCACAACTCCATACCCTTGGCTTCTGCCTTTGGTGTCAGTGCCAGAGAGAGTGAAATTACAGAACAAAAAATAAATTTAATTGACATGCTGTGCAAAACCACCACAGCCAAACTTTAAGGGGAAAGACAT
>OMNW01000856.1:9250-24118 GCA_900303245.1 Selene dorsalis | reverse complement strand
ACCACTCAAAGTCTTTATGCTAAATATAAGTCCATTAGCATGTGAGCTGAGCTCAGTATAAAGACAGCCAGCAGGAGGACACAGCTTGACTCTGTCAAAAAGTAATGACAACACCTATCAGCTCCACTAAAACTCGCTTACTAACACATCTGATTTCATTAAGCAATGTGCTCGCTGTAACATTTTCTTCAATTTAACAAACTAATAAATAAAACAACATTTTAGAATCTAGCCTGAATAAGAAAACACTGTAAGGTCAAATTGTAACACATGCTATTAGCAGGGGGAACAGCTGGCCAAGTGAAAAATCTGCCTGTTTGCACCCCAAAACTCATTCATATGTTATATTTTGCTAAACTAAAGATGAGTGCTACACAACAAGTTTTAACTTCACGAGGAGTAATGAGTTTAAGACTAGTCCTCGACCGAAGGCTGACACCTTTCATGCAGAAAAATAAGGGATGGCTGCCATCGCGGAGTCACAACCACCACAGGCCCAATGGTGGGCCGGTGGTGTTCTCTCTTCTGTAGCCTATTTCAAGAGACGGGCCCCGGTGGCCCATATGGAAACTAATGTACTAGTATGTTTTCAATGCTGGCTATTATTGGCCACCACCACTACTACTACTGTGCTGGGCTAATAGAGTTTGCTGGTGTTGTAATATCATAGGTCTCTACTTTCAAAAACATTAAAACTGAAAAAAAATACTGAAAGCTAAAACCTGCATCCTTGACCCCAGTTCATCAGGAAGCTAATGTGCTACAATGGCTGCTATTGGTCACTACAGTGCTAATACAGTTTACAGCTGCTTCGCTTGTCTACAGTTCATATGCTGAGTGAACCTGAAAACAAAAAAACACAATGCCTACGAATTGTGGTTCAGCTAGCTACTGCTAGTTGGTGTTGGACATCTCTTCTGATTCACAATGAGATTATTGATATAGCTACAGTAAGTGACAAAATATTCCTGATGCCTGTTTGAGCTGTGTAATAGCCTAGTCCTTTTCTAAACTCGCCTCATCTTGCTGATTTTAGTTTCTCCATTTCTCCCTCGTACCCCTCAGACAAATCATCTGGGCTAAAAGTCTCCCAGCTTTGGCAGGCTGAATCTCCAAACTGTCCACTGCAAGCATCCCACTTAATCCTCTGATGGGAATATTGGCTTAGTTCCACACTCATCTGTCCAGGTTAATGTCTGTAGCTGGCTGATGCATGCGTGCGTGCGTGCGCGTGCGTGCGTGCGTGTGCGTGTGTGTGCATTTGTGGCAGTGGCCCACCCGTCCCACGTGCCACACAAGCCACTTTAATCACAGCTAAAGACATTTTATACTGTACATTCATATTTTCTCCAGTCCTACAGGATCCAGGAGCATCATCTATCAAAACATACTCAGAACTAAATGTGTGTAGGTACAAACAAGACAGCTGGCAGGGACAACATCTACACACAATGTGCTATGATAAATCTCCTCTTACCTCTTCTACATTCATCTGCTCGGGCTGTTTACAGCCTGACAGGCCACAGCACACTACAGAACCTCCACTTAAGTAGACCTACGGCAACTTTAATGCAGCACCAAAAACTGTAAAAACAGCAAACATTGTGGACACTGAGGCTCAGCTGCTGCAGTGTCACAAGGGTAGGTGTGAGGGAAAGCTTCCCAGCATGCCACAGTGTCTCCCTGTTTTTCCATTTTCCACACTTCTTGTGTCATTTTGTTGTCAAAAAAGCACTCACTGTGTGTGGGGCAGTTCTCACAATTTTGTTAAGTTGTTTGCACTGCGCATAAATTATAGTTTTGATGAAATGTGGCAGTGCATGTTGCTATCCACCAAAATAAAAGCTGTGTAATGTCAGCCAGCTTGTGGTTGAGAGTTTCATTGCTTCAGCTGAAATTCATCTAAACCAAACTGTTCTGGCAGTTTGACAAATAACTTACAAGAAGTGGAGAGGTTAGAAAAGAAAGAAAGAAATTATTTAAGATGATGATATGATGGTGAAATAAGAAATCGCAGAAAACCAAATAAAATGCAGCATTACTTACCTTATGGTTATCAATACCTTCTGATAAAAGTTAGTTAATTGATCTATGTAGATTCTGTATCTACTCTGGCATCATTTGATTTTAAAAGACATAAAAGCACTAAAAGCACATCTTTAAGACCATTGTGTGATGTTGGCAAGGTTATGGTTACACTGTCTAGCACAAGAAGTGTGCGTAGAAATGAGTGTATGTGTGGATTAAACACAAACGCCTGCATGGACACAGTTGTGAAAATGAGTTACCAGCTGTTCTCGGGTGATTCTTTTATCCAGCACAGAATACAGCAAGTTCAACAGGAGGACAAGCCTATCACCAGCAAAACACATTTAAGGATAGGAGGCACTGAGCTTCACTAAATCAGTATGCAATGACCAGAGGATAATGGAATCAGGGGTAAATCGGAGAGAAACATTAAATAAGATGTTCAGAAAACAGGCAAAAGAGGCAGAGCAGACATGAAATGTATTCATCCGCTCTGGGAAACACACTCGCTTCAGCACTGTGTGTCCTCTTGTGGGCTCTGACCCATGCAGGGTTTGAACTGAGGAATAAATTTAGCTTTTAAGTGGGCGGCTTAAGTGTTTGTTCAGCACAAGCAGCAAGATTTTAAAAATCAATAAACACTAACAAGGGGGTATGCATTTTTTCTTCTTCCAGACAGAACTGATGCTAATTAAAATTGTTAATGGATAAGGCAATCAATTTGCAATGCTTATATGGTCTGGGGAGGGGAAAAACATCATGCATTTGAATTTAGCCATTTATGTCTAATAAGCCAAAGCTAAACACAACATCAGTAGCCAATTTCATACTTCAATAATTTCATAATCAAACAGTCCATTTGTCATTGTCCCTCACTCGTGCACTGACGGTGGCAGAGACCGCAGCCTTCCTGCTGGAGGCCTGATTGAAGGTGGTATTCTGCTGGCACAATGAGAGCTGCCACAGCACTGGGCTCCTCTGCTGGATCCAGCCAGACGGGCCCAGACGCAGCATGTCAGCTGTAATCCTCATTATGCAAAAGAGCTCACGCAAAGTTAGGAGCTAACATCCTAGGTCAGATGGGAAAAGTAGCAGCAGCCCAGAGGGAGGGAGAGAGAAGGGAGTGGGCTAATGAAGGGTGCTGGAGAAGTGGGAATCTGTGAGAGGAACAAATAATCTCTTTAGGAGCAGCAGATGTAAAACTGCAGGATGGTGGGAGAGACAGACAGAGTGAGAGCAGCAATCTCATTCCTCCCAGGAGGAGGACACACTCTACACCTGAACACACACACACACACTCAACTCTGCAACGAGAAGAAACTTGCAGGTTGCTCTGAGAAAAACTGCAAAAGAGACCCTGCGCTTTGACTGACAGGCGCAGCCAGATGTTGCACAGCGCAGCAAATTGTCTAGGAAAGACATAGCCTATCTCACTAAACAGCTGGATGGATTTGCCCCTGCAACCGCTTTAGGCTAAATCCTCGGATCTGCACAAAAAAAAAAAAGAAACATCACGCAATACATAAAAATCTTCCAGCAAATGGCACAATACAGTGACAGCCTGGGCATCTCTGCGCTAAATCCTGCGCAGCCCCAAAGTCCGTGCTGCTGATATGATTTCCTATCAAAACTTGAAAAAAGCAGTGCGTGACAACTACGTGGTAAGTGATGATCCATCACAGCCCCGGTCCTATAGCCTACCAACCTGTGATGGGATTATTTTGGATATGGCGTCCAAGACCGATTTCTGTCGATAACAGCTCGATAATCGTCCACCATCTATCGCCACGTCTGCATCAAGAAACTGACTTCTTTAAACTCACTCATAATGAGTATCCACACCTGATCGTGCCGGTAAGAAGCCCACATCCTCAGCGGCCACACAACAACAGCACCTCGTCCCACAGAGCACATGTGCGCGGAGAGGAAGCGCGATACTGCACCAAGCCAAAGTCTCTGTAGCTGCGCGAGGAGGAGGGCACGCTGCATCTGCTTTAAAAAAGTCTGCGGGCGCGCCCGTGCGTCAGCTGACCACGCCGAGATGAAAGCAGAGAGGTGGAAAGTTTCTGTGACAACAATCCCTACCTGTGTGTCCGGCAGGTGGACAGCCTCAGACATGCGCCGGAGCTTCTGTTGAGTACCTGTTCAGTGACAGAATCCATCCACACACACAGTGACCGCCATCCTCTTTCTTCCCACTGTCTCAACATCTACACCCCCTCCCACCCGCTTCCTCTTCCCGTCCCCTCTCTACTCCCCTTTGTCACTCACCAGTGCGCATTTACGCAATCCCGCAAGGCACCGCGCGCAGTGTGCCAGCTGCCCCTCCGCCGCGCTGAAGCGACTGAAGCACCGACTCATCACCACCTGAGCTCCAACGTCGACCGCTGCTCCTCTGTGGTGCAGGCGCAGTGAAGCTGCCGCTGGTTTCAGCCTCTCCATCAGCTGCAGGTAACTCCAGGCTCACCTGCCGGGAGGGAAGGTGAAGCTGCTTCAAGAGCTGCTCTGCTGCCCCCATGTGGACTCAGGAAACTCTAGACCAGGGGTGGGGAACCATGCGCCATGGGGAGCTATGTGTATGCAGGTTTTCCTTCCAACCAAAGACTTTAACAGGTGATTTCACTGATTAACACACCTTCAGTCACAGAGGCGTGTTAATCAGTGAAATCACCTGTTAAAGTCTTTGGTTGGAAGGAAAACCTGGCTCTCCATGGCACATGGTTCCCCACCTCCGTTCTGTCCGTTCAAATGGCATATGAGCAATGTTTATACAACAACTTAAATTATTTTACAACACTTCTTTACATAAAAGACAGCTCAACTTTAACTCTGTTGCCTAGAAAATACATAACTGTCACAGTTTATACTGTACAGGCACTAAAGGTGTTAGTGGGATTTATTATTGGCCCATATGAATTCACTTCTGGGTAGATTCCAGCTGTTATTTTCAGGTAGGCTATTGGCTGACAGCTGGGAGATTTTCTGTGTGTATGAGCCAGAGTTGGACCAGAGGTGGAAGCAGCATCTGTCAGTCAGGCTGTATTTATGCAGTAGCCTATATGGGCCAGATTTGGTCCACGGATGCAGGAGTATACTGGGACAGAAGAAAACAAGCACGTGACCTGATGTATTGTTTCTCTACATCTCTACATTTAAAGGACAATACCACAATTTAGGAAATGGCTTTATCGCAGTGTAGCGATGCATCAACTATGAAATCTCTCTTCCCATTTCTTCCTGCTGTTTATTTCACATGGTGTCACTGTTTGGGTGTAGACTGCATCTGAGCCTGCAGGTATCAAAGAGGACAGTGTTTCCTCTCCGGCTGGATCAGTGGATTTTTTTCCTCAGCTGAACTCAAAACTTCCACTGTTTGATGTGTTTGATGACATTAGCAGTGGCTGATTCAATTTGCTGGATGTCCTGGAGCAGCTTTAAAAAAAAAACAAAAAAAAACTGGGACATTTAATGAAAGTGAGCCAGCGTTACCTGTGCTCCTGCTATAACAAGTCAAAACGTCTGCTGGGAAAAAGGTCTAAAGAACACTAAGTAAGCAGATTCAGTGCAGGATGGGCTCAGACTGTTAGGAAGGCACTAATTAAATATTTTCATTAGCACCTTCCTGGCATCAACAGACAGACTAAGAAATAATAAAAACTGATGCTTTGCATCATTTGAATCTCACCATGATAAATGTTAGCCAACATTAGCCTGCCCATTCATTTGCTGTTTTGTTTAGAGAGATAAAATACACTACGTCTCACTTGTAACTTTAAACTCTCAAAATAAATAAGTGACAGCACTCACTGTGTTAGTATGTACAGGCTATGACCCTTTAGACCAGGGATGTCAAACTGATCCACAAAGGGCCGGTGTGGCTGCAGGTTTTTGTTTCAACCAAGCAGCAGCACACCTGACCTGACTCATTTAATCAACTGATCTCAGTCTTCAGACAGTTGATTGGTCAAACAGTGTGTTCTTGGTTGGTTGGAACAAAAACCTGCAGCCACACCGGCCCTTTGTGGAATCGGTTTGACATGCCTGCTTTAGACCTTTGTGTAGCTGAACATAGCTAACAGTTAATAGGTTATCCAACTTCAACAGGACACCAGCCGACCCATTCTTTTGCTGGTCTGAAAAAAGAATAAAATATCTAGGCTACACCGAGTGTCTTATCTTGTCTTATTTTCAAATCAGTTAACTCTCAAAATAAATAAGTGACAACTCTTAATGTGTTAGAGTAAGTAGGTCATGTAGCTACCGACGCCTAAAATAGCAGTTTTTAACAAAACTGGCCCTGGTTAAGTGGTAACTTTTTATTTGGCAGGAAATGGTTGATTGATAAACTAGTAGGTTACCAGCAGAAATACATAATCTGCACATTATTGTCTTGTTAGCTCATTTTCCATCTAGGCTATATGTGTACAACATGTGGGGCACTAAATCTTTGCCAAAATTAGCTGTCCCATTCACCCATTGGTGGTCCTTTTAGAAAAATAAAATCCACATGCATCTCATTTGTCTTATTATAAGATCAGTAAACTCTCAAAATAAATAAATGACTGCAGTTACTGTGACCTCACCAGAATTGCACACATTAGCTCAGATGGTTTTTCATAATATGTGCTTCCCCCTTAATAAATGGATCTTTCAACATGACTCCCAAATGGATCATACTAATTTACGCCATTACACAACTTTTCACTTAAAAAGGTTCTAAAAATATTAGTAATGGTGAAATCCTCTTTGCCATTGCTGAAAACATGCAAATACACTGTCCATTAAGAGATCAGTAACAGTAAAGATTCATCAGTCCCATCAGTAAATGCAGAGTTATTAAACAGTGGCACGAAGGATTGATTTACCATCAGAATTCATAATGATACTGAGAGTTTCTCTATGAATACTAATCACTGATGATCAGATAAAAACATCAAGATAAAGTAAACTAAACGATCAGGAGAGAACTCACAACAGGAGCAGATGAATCGATGAGATTTATACTTTTCATGACAGCTCCGCTTTTTCCCATCACAGCCATCTTGGTCAACACTGTTGTACCATCTGCTTTGTGAGTAAACCTTCAAATGTTCAGTGGCCAGGAGTGCAACCATCATCAATCACAATCAGTCTGGGACACACACTACAGACACGACACGTCCCACATTAACTTGTCTGACCTCTGCCAAAATGAAGCAGTCAATTACACGAGTATATTAAGGGAATGTAGAGATACGTTGTTAAGAGCTCATTTCAGACATTTTTGTCAAACCCAGTTTTACTGTTTCAGTTCCATTTCCCTCATCGTTTGATCTCCAGATGTTTTTAATGTACAAGAAAGATACTCATCAGTCTTTGCTCTCAACACTTTGTATCATCTGTAATTAATCCCCCATGGACCTGATCTGGTCACGTGCACGAGCGTGTCTGGCGCATACACACAAATCCATAAATCAATACCCTTTTGATGATTTATACATGAACTATATATAACATAGATGTTATTCTTCACTTCTTTATTGTCTCTGATACACACCAGTAATGTTAAGTTGTGGTTGTCATTATATAAAACATCAAACAGTTTAACAAAAAACTCAGTAGTTTATTTAATAGTGAATGGCAATATTTAACATCAGAGTAAAATATATGTATAAATGGAACATTTCAAGTTTTGACGTGGTGTTCATCACATGTGGTTTGAATGTGACTTCAATGCAAGATATTACAGTATTTTAGAATTGCTTAAGTTTTCATGGCAGAGTCAATGTGCAAAAGTCAGAATGTAAAGAGCTACACAATCTCATATTCTGTTTTGCGTTTTCGTCGTACAACAAAATGTTGCGTCTGTCTGCACATACACACTGCGAATCCCAGTCACATCCTGTCTTCACAATTTATTATCTGAATTGTCATTTATTTCCGTGCTTATTACCAAGCAGACTGCAGAATCAATCCACTTGCTAGTATTTCTCCTTGCTGTCAGAAATGCAGGACTATTGTAGCAAGGCAGATTTACGCAAGTAATCAATATATCTGAGATCTAGTGTAAATAGTAAGTTAGACAACGGGCTGAATACAGATGTGCACTGAATTAGGCCCTTTGCCTTGAATGAATATAGATTTTAGTATGGTGTAAAAACTTCTTCTAATGTATATTATACACATAAAAGTCAATTTTTACCATATCACTGGCAAATTTTTCCTCACTAGTATTGTATGTATAACTTTGGACAAATGACTGCTCACTCTGTTAGATGAGAATTCATCAACTTCAAATTTGACAGGATTATTTGATTAATGGCCATTTTATTTTTAAAGGCAAAAACTTATTAAATTTCTCTGACAAACAAGTACAGCGCGGTGATGCTCCAGTAACCTTGTGGCATAACTTGGTGCACACATTTTAATTTTGTGCCTTAATGAGATTTTGAGGAAGAATTAGTGGTGGGGTTTTTATGTCTTGAGAGTTTGTGTGGAGTGAAGCTCATATGTGAAAGCAGAGCAATAATAAAATACTGTAAAGCTACCACTATCTGCATCTAATGTTTTTCAAGGAGATCCATGCTTTGTAAATCGAAACAGACCAACAGTGCTCTCATCACCTGCATTTGACCATTTGTCTTTAGATTTTCGGTTTGCATTCAGCTTCTTCTCTTTCTTTAAATCTGACCTGAGAGAAACAAAGCAATTAAAAAATCTCCCTGGAAACTCAACAATAAACGCTATATATCCTAAAACCCTTAAAGCAATAATTACCATAACACATTCAGCTCAGTAAATGGTTCGCACACAGGGGTACTTTGAAATAATATAAACTGCAGTAAATAATTCAGTGAATACACATGTTCAACCTAATTATGTCTCAGTGTCTTCCAGAAGACACGACTCCATCTAATTTCACTGCTCTGAAAAATGCATGATATGGATTAGGCCTCATTTAGAAAATCTGTATATTGTTTTAAATCTAACAATGTGATTCTAGTTAGGCAGTCACACTGGACAGAATCGACAGCTCAGAGTTTGAGCCAATAGAATTCATTTTCTATCACTCAAAGGTACCATAATGTATAAAGGTAGAGTTCTACATATTTTTTGACTATAAAACAGGTCTTCATTTAATTTTAATACAGTTAATTTTAATACAGTGAAAGTATTAAAGTCTCAGTCTCAGCCTGTATTCAGAAACTGAGCCTTAAAATGAGCCGTCAGGACCTCCTGAACTTTGTGATGTCACTGCTCTTAGCCACACCTCGAAGCCCCACCCACCTGTACCCACTATCCCAAATTGCAAGATTTGTTGTTTCTGAAATCTGCTCTATTTTTATCCCGTTTCTCAGATAACAATCAGCCAATCAGAGGAGAATCTAAGAACCCCCTCTCTTCTGATTGGCTAACAGTTTGTTGCTACTAAAGCTCCACCGAGAGGCCTGAGTGTGGAGATGTTAAACTCAACTAAACTTTCACTACACTGAGGTTTTTTTTGGTTCTTTAAACCACAAATGTACCTTCCTACAGAACACTTCAAATAAAACACCGGAGAAATTAAACATGTGGGACCTTTAAGTTACACAGACAAGAATCTAAACATCAGGAATCAGGAGTTTTTTCAGTAGTCTGAAAACGTTCAAGTACTACCGGTCAGTTCTAAGTGGATGCAAACAATGCAGAGTTAAAATAAAGTTTCTTAATGATCTAAGGGAGTACGTCAGACCCTGAGCATGACAAATAAGGAGCAGGAGTGGAAACCCCAGTGGATTCTACTCTAGACTAACTAGACAAACTAACACAACAGTTTCTGACCCCAATCATGGCATCTAGACACAAATTTCACACAGTTGGGGCAATTATCCTGTGGCGTGATTAGTCAGAGCCTTCGCAGCAATCAAAGAGTCTGTTCTGGCCAATTTGGTGCTTAATTAAGTCAACAACTCTTTGTGTTGGTTCACCTCAGGACAGCAGAGGGTACAGTTTGACTGTAATGCGCTTTTGTTTATTTATTTTTTTTATGAGCTGATGTTATTTCACCACTGTTGTGGGGCAACAGAAGCAAGTGTGAGTTTTAAACCATTTAAGATTAATTAAAGACGTTCTTTCTCACCTCCTTATTAAGCTGCCACATGTCTAAATCGCACAGAGGTGTATTTAGATTGTTCTTCTGGAAATTTTCTACCATGATCCCTCCTCAGTAACACACTTATTCATGTATCCTTCCAACATTCCAAGTAACTCAAATCCCTCAATAACCAGTCATCTTTTGCATTAAATAATCCCACCTTAAGTCTACAGCGTCTCCATGCTCTGCCTGGGCTGGTCCTATCTGGATTCACTGGAGTGTACCACATACAGTAGATTAAGTGTGTTCTAGTCAGACCCCTGCTGGACGTTCCTCTCGTAGTTTTCCAGACAGATGCGGACGCGCTGAGTGAAGTAGTTGGGGTCGGAGATGGCCCGGAGGAGGTCAGTCTGCACCAGGGTAACGTCGTACAGCTCGGAGGTGCAGGCGATTCGAGTTTCATCACCACCTGGGTTCAAGAAAACCTGAGAGAGACAGACAGAGAAAAAAGAGAAAGACCAGAGAAAAGAGGCGAGGAAATTATGTTGCTCAGACTTCTCACCACATCAGAGGCTGCTTTTAAGGTGTCCTCAAACAGATGTTGGAGAGCCACTCAGTTCTGCTTGATTATGTGTTTCCAGGAAAAACACAATGCTAGGGAGGGACTTGTCGGGTATTGATTGCTATCAGCAGCAGCCAAAAGTGCTGAATGTATCTCAAGTACCACATATGGGATTTTTGGTAGGTGCATCCTTCACCTGCTGCTGCGGACATGGCCCACTTGATGAATAAAATGGAGAAAGATGATGATAATTTACGCCCCACTATAGTAACTGCTACCTTCAACTCAAGGCTCAAACATATATGGTCTCATTCCCAAATGTTCTTCCCCATTATCATCAGCAGGCTCAGCGGAGCTGACATACAGTTATTTGAGTCTGTGCTGCTAAAGAAAACCCTTTAGAGTGGAAGACAGCGAGTCCTCCATCTATTGATATATGTGATTTCTCTGATGATCTGAAATACTGATTGCAGGGGAGAAGATAATATTCACATCAACCACTCAAACAAATAAGACCATAGATCTGTGTGGAGGTTTCTCACAGACTTGATGGTTTTATAAAAAAAGAGGGATAGGAGATGCTGCAGCAGTGTTATGGAAGCCCGGTTCAGACCTGTCACAAACATGTGTCTAAGATGATCCGAGGGCCGGTGTGCAGGTGTAAAAACACACAAGACACAGGAGCATTTTAAAGGGCAGCTATGACCAGAGCCTAAGGCATGCTCACCCACCAATCACTGTCTGGTCTCATCCACCGTCACAGGCTTCTATCACAACCATGTCTGCCAACATCAAAATCACACTGCTAATGTTTCAGAGTGGCTTCTGGCTCTGCCAGCATCCTCTTGAACTCCATCTTACAGGCTTATGCTGGTTCTCAGCCCCTGTGTTCCTTCAAGGAGTATCATCTGGTGCTGCCCGTCTTGGTCTATGGTGGCCCTGAGAGGGGAAACAAGCTACTGAAAGCCACCAGAGCAGGAGATCCCAATCTATGTTCAAGACTCATCTCCTCAGAGAACATCTCCTCTCCTAACACCCTACACGTCTAACCAGCACAGACCCACCTCCACGGTGAGAAGAAACTGTGATGGTGAAAACATCACTCAGAACTGTAGGCCACTTTAGGCTGAGCCAAAAACACGTTGATGTCCCCTCAGAAGTAGTGACGGTACCTTGGGATAAACGATGGTGTCCTCGTCGTTCTGCCGGATGTTGTCGTCGATGAAGATGTGCTGCACGCTCGGGTCAAACGGGTCCACCCACAACGGCTTCCCCCCACGGATGGAGTAGGTGTTACTGACCCACCTGGAGGAGAAACAAGGGCACAGGAAGGTCTGGAAAAGGCTGGATGATGGAGGGGTCAGACAGATAGTAACCCAGAGGAGTGTCATACACACCAGTCAAAGTGGTCCTGGAAGCCCCCCAGGCCCTGGACTGAGCTGAGGTACTGATACAGGCCTCTCTCTCCATCCCGAGTGGACACGCGGTCCTCGGCCCGGCTCAGGACAATTCCTCTCTTGCTGCAGCGGATCTTGCCTGGAGTCATATTCACATTCAACTGAGCCGAGAGCAAGAAGAAGAAGCAGAGTGGGTCAGTCTGTGGCGGGATTAACTACCAGGCAAAGTGGGAAACTGCCCGTGGAGCAGCAGAAGGCTCCATCCTCACTGTCTGTGATCGGGTCTGTACACTAACTGACCTGATTTAAGGTGGATGCTGTCCACCACCTGACCTTAAGGCTTTAGAGAACTGTGCCAACATCTAGTTTCAAGACCCTCAATATTTAGATTTTGTTCTTACTTGTATACTTCTGAATTTATTTGTTGAATATAAACAGGAAAAAGTAAGAAAAAAGAAAAGTTCATGAGGGTAATGGAGGCACATGTGGCTCCACTGTGAGTAAAAGTTTGTCCAGTTCTGTTCATAACTAGCAACATTCCCATCAGCCTAATCTGTATCTTGTGTATTTTTCTAATTTTGTGGAATTCCAACATACTCGGAGGAGGGGGCTTCAAATTAAAATAAATTAAAACCAGCTGCAAAGATTCTGCTACTTTAAGTGAATTCCTCGAGCTGCCGTGAATCGCTTTGATTGGACAAGTTTTTCCCGCTGCACCCAACACAACAATGATAAAGACGCTGTTGTCCTGCGGTTTATTTCCAGGAATTAACTGAGGCAAGAAAACTACTACATACTGAATAATCACATGTCTTGTGACTGCACCCCATCCCCTCCGTCTGAATGCATAAATGAATATGCAGGAAATTGAATAAGATCTCCACTGTTCTCTGCTTCAGTTAGCTCGTTGTGCCTGACAGATTCATTTTCTGACAAACTGTCCACCGTCTATCCCCCGACACCCCATCATCGCTCCATTGCATTCTTCACTATTCTCTCAAAATCAATGTGTTCCACTCCAGCGGACTAACAGGTACAAAAACCATAAAACCCCCACAGCGAGTTAGTCGAGGAGATGCACTTGCCTGTGTGTGAGTGTGTGTGTGTGTGTGTGTGGACGGGCACAGGAGGTCATGCTCTTGAAAAGAACAGCTCCACAGTCACTTCCAACTCCCATCAACACACACACACACACACACACACACACCACCTGATGGACTGGCACAAAGTTTTAAAGATGAATGCTAATAACTGTATTGATCCATGCTGGGTCCTTTTTAATGTCATTTAGTTATTATTTTCCCCTCATGTAAAGCACTGTGAGCTGTATGAAAGGTATAGAGATAATTATTATGAATTATTTTTCATTAGAATTATTATGGATGGATTCTCAGTCTCAGCTGCACTTTGGGTTTTATGCTGATTTGCAAATGTCCATAAACTAACAAACTACACTTAGATGGTGAACATGGCGAAGATGACACTTGCTTAATATCAGTGTGTTGTCACAGTCATGATTAGCATGTTAACATGGCTGCAAACTCACAGGCTTCTTACAGTGTAAAAGTCCCCTCTCCATCGCACGGGGAGGGGGGACACCTTCTGTGTCTGTGAGTGTTGTCATGGCAAAATGTGGTCATGGAGACCCAAAGGCGGTTTTGAGAACTGGTGGTTATGTTTATTTGTTTGTCTGTGGGAGGATTTCGGTCACCACTGTTCTAGATCCAGTCACCAAACTGCAGTTGTGTGGCTGAAATCAAACTGCAGGCATTTGAAGATGTGAGCGGCTGGATTCAAAGCCCACTGAGACAAGGCAAGGCAGTTTTATTTGTATAGCCCATTTTTACAAACAGTTTATCTTGGAGGGCTTTACACAGCATCATTACAACATCCTCTGTCCTTAGAGCCTCACATCAACTGAGGAAAAACTCCCAAGAAAACCCTTTAACGGGGAAAAAAATTGGAGAAACCTCAGGGTGAGCAACAGAGGAGGGATCCCTCACCCAGGACGGGCAGACGTGCAATAGATGTTGTGTACAGACAAGAAAACAGTTTACAACACAAGCTGCATGAGGGAATTTGCAGAGGTGGATGAGGTACACAACTTCATAACTTCAGTCTGAGTACAGATCCTCCAGGTCAAACAAAGAACAAGTTGTTCAGCTGAGTTTTTACCAGTCCTGGAGTTCTTCTTGATTTTGAAAACACTTAAGGATCCAAAAGGATATTTTTATGTCAACATTGTTCTATTGTTCCACCTTTACAGACTGACTTACTGACAGAATAAGGACAAGCTTTCAAAGGCTGTTGAAAGTTGTGAAAACAAAGTTTACTTTGTATTTCTTTTTTTTTTTTTAGGCGGTGATGAAGTTATGAGCATTTAAATTGGAAAATGTGGTTCCTTACTACTAAACCTCTGACTCTGGTAAGGACATTCTGCCTCATATATTAGGACCCTGACAGGTTCAAACCTGAGCAGTTTCATCTCCTGTGATCAGCACAGCATAATATATGGTCTTTTACAGTTTTCAAAATAAAACTAATTCCACGTACAAAAAGCGTACTTCAAAGAAATGTAGTGGAGTCTAGTTTTTGGAGGACAACATTACCGCAAAAGTCATGAGTTTCCTGGAAAAACACTTAACACAAGTCAAGTACAGAAACTAAAAATACACTGAGGCACGGTACACATAACATCCTGCTGTGAATATCATGTCTGTTCTTTAAAAGCATTTAAAGCAGCAGCTGCTACTAAAACAAGTTTAAACAGTGAAACACTGGGGTTTTCAGGAGTACTTACTAGGGATGCACCAATGCATCGGCTGAAC
>OMNW01000845.1:85610-113534 GCA_900303245.1 Selene dorsalis | reverse complement strand
AACCCCCCCCCCCCTCCTTTGGCAGAGAAGTGACTCAGGAAAACAGACAGACAAGGACAGACAGGACAGTATCTGTGTGTTCCAGCCTCTAAGGCAAAGTCCTGGCCCGTTTTCTGTCGTTACAATAATAACCTGCCAAAGCCAGGCTCCCACATCACTTTAAATCCCGCCCATCACCCAGCTGACACACACGCACACACACATACACACACACACATACTCGCACACAAAGTTTTCCTATGCAGGGAGATTGACCATATTCAGCACGGGGCTGTGAGTGCTGACCTCCCACCCCTAAGCATAAACAGGAAAGCTCCTATAAAGACGGCCTTTCAAAAGGCTGCCTGTGCCACAGGATGCCTAATAAAAGCACTGTAAACAGACAGAGAACACATGGCTCCACTGGACTTTCTTCTCCTCACTGAGCAGTTGCAGCAGGCAGCACCGACACTTCATAGGAATCCCATTCTGGGCTAATGAAAGGCCTCTTTCTCCAAGGCAGTAAAATAGATATAGTCTCATTCTTGGGTCTTCTTTCAGGAATTCTCCCTCACTTCCTCAACACGATAGCGACGTCCAGCACTTCAGTCCAGATTGACGTATCTCAACAGCCTTCAGATGCACTGCCATGAAATTTAGTAGTCATCCATGTGACCCTGGCGGCGAATCTTAATGATGATAATGAACCCTTGACATTTCCATAAGCACCTCCATTAAAGCCGATATCTGCAGTGTGGCGTGACATGTCTCAACACTGCTGTGAAACCAAGTACACACATTCATGCTCCCCTGAGGATGCATTTTAATAACTTGGATCTCCTCTCTTTTTCATATAGCACCATTTTTAATTTGCCCAAACTTGATGTAACACCTGTGTCACAAATGCATCTCATCAGCCTCGACTGACATTAGGATGTAGCTAAAGTACAGCCTCAGAGTCATGGGTGTAAACAGTTTGTCCTTCTCATGAAGACTACAGAAGTCAGTGGCTCCTCCTTTTACAGTGTTAATTATTAAGCAAACAATCCTCCCTGTCAGTTCAGACAGTAGAATCACCTAAATGCATCATATATAGATTATTAATGTTTGTATTCCACGCCACTCTGTGCACATATAGTGTCTATATTTGCATGAATGTGCTTCTGTCTTTGTTTTTTGTATCCGCCTGTGTCTGAGAGACTCTTAAGCTAAAGTCTGTGATCCCCCACCTCTATAGATGTATAAGGAAGTCTTTGTCTGGCTCTAATTAAAGCTATTTAAGCCGCAGCAGCACCTCCCATTGCGTCACTAGTAGCAGTTCTCCAGCATCAGCCTTGCTGGATTTTGTGTGATCCAAGTCAAACTTACCTGGAATAAAACTTAAACCGAGCAAAACAATCTAAGCACAAGGCTGAGTGCACTCAGTCAAGCCAAGTGTTGTTTAAGTTCACTTCTGAGTGTACCTGTGTTTTTGTAACCAAGCAGCAGCTTTTCTAAAAATACACCCCATATTTAGCTTAATTATTTCAAGAACAATTTCACCTTTCAAGGCAAATCAACAGAAACTCAACATCAACACAAAATATTTAACATCAAATTTGCAGAATGAGCCCTCCAGCCTCGCCTGGAGCTTGGACTGGTTGGAGTGTAGAGTTATGGCTGTGTGTTAACCTTGGTAGAGCTTCCACGTCCTCGTCAAACCTCCTTCTTCAGCAGTACATATCGACCAATCACCTCATACTGATCATCCTGGTGGCTTAGACATGGCCTTTGTCAGCCCCCGGCAGACCAGCTGTTGAACTGCCTGTGGCATTGTCAGTGGAAGTCGTCGGTTTGCAAAGTGCAAACAATGAAAACAAGTCTCTTCAATAAAAAAGCACTTGTAAAGGCCTTTGGTTTTGATGCCGCCTTAACGGGGGTCACTGGCAAACACGCCACCAGTGTCTGACTCTGACCTCAAAGTCAGTGAGTTTAACACACACACACACACACATACCGCTCACACAGCAAGTATATATGCCACAGTGCTAATCCCACGGCGTGTAGCACATACGTGACTGTGTTTATGACTTGCCTGTATAAAGAGTGGCAGATTATGGAGCTTTCCTGTAAACAAAAGCGTTTATCAAGTTTAATTGCTGCTGCCATGTGTGTGTCTGTCAGCAAACACAGAGACACACATCTACACACCTGCAAACAGATGCACATATGTTGTCCAACCTCTCTCATCTTGCCAAGACAATAGTCTGGTTTCAGTTTGGGAAGAGAAATCCAAATTGATCAGTGTGATGATTAACTCCACACCTGAATCCATGCTGCACGTTGCTAATCACCAAGGCTGCAGGCTCTCAGGTGGAAACACATGCTTTGATCATGTGCATCTTCTTCTACGTGAAATGCTAAATGCCAACCGCAGGGTTTCTTTTCTTTTTTTGCTGAGGAGAGAACAGTCTCTCTCTCTCTCTCTCTCTCTCTCTCTCTTTCTCTCTCTTTCTCTTTTTTCTTTCCCGACCTTCTGCAGCCTTGGATTACTGGAAGTCTGTATGATGACACACAGAGCACCATTGAGACCACCGAGCACCACCCATGAACCCTGACCTCTGATCCCACACATGAGTGTGAGACGCCGTCGCTGTGGCAACTGCTGTCAGTACAGAAGCTCCTAGCTAGCCGGGTGCCGAACTCCTTGGTAGTCTTGTTTGTAGGTGTATAATGACGACGGTGGTAGAAAGGTGCGAGGGGAAACGTACGGTGGATGCATCGCTGGTACACAAACCCGTATCTATCTGAGGGGCTGACGGGGGAACGGATTCGTCTGGAACCTGCTGCATCAAAAGGGTCTTTGTCTGGCTGAATCACCCATCTTTCCTCATGCTTCCCTTCCAAAACCCTTTTTCCTCTGCCACAAAGCCTCATTCCACATTGCTTCACCTGCACGTATAAAGTTAACTCACATCCCAGATGGACGCTTCATATAGAAATCTGGAGAGCTGCAGCCACAAAAAAACAGCTTTCAGATGAGCAAAGGTGTTGAGCTCTGCATAGGCCCAGTGTGTTGAGCTGTTTTGGTAACACCAGGGGACAGATCAGCTTTTTAAGGGCCTGTGTAATCCCTAGTATAAACTGTATACATGGATCTCTCCTCTGGAACATTACTGTAATAGGCTCCAGAACAGTAAAAGGCTCCAGTGAACGTTTTTTTTTTTTTTTTTTTTGCAATCCTCTATTGGGCGCTTAAATACATTTTTCAATTCCAGATTTTAAATGTTTGGTTTAAAGCTAGCTTTTAGTTTTCCATTGTAACTTTCAGACTGGCCATGGCTATTATGAGCTTTTACTGTTATTGTTGTAAATAATGCTTTGGATTACATACCTACTTCCTCTTTTCATACGTTCTGGTCACTGCAACTTTCAAAACTTTGGCCCTTGAAGCAAATAAATTGGCCTGATTGGCTTTTTACCAGCGCCGTTTAATTCACTTATCCCATCTGCTTCTGTTATTAAGAAGTTTTACTCTAATTTATGTGGCACTGAGCTGCAAATTCTGCTCTTTTCAGCAAAGGCAAGCTGTGCTATTGAGACTTTAACGAACAGTGAAATACATATGAAACCTTTGAGGCAGAGCTGCTACTGTGTGTGTGTGTGTGTGTTTCTGTGTGTGTATGTGCTGACTGGGATCTTTAATTATAGAGACATCCAGCAGTTTCACATGGTCTCTTGATCTGATGTTGCTTAACCAGACATTGGCCCTTCGGCTGTAATTTGGCACAGCATCATACAGACTCTCTTTTATCTTTAATATGGTGACTGTATATACATTTTAACAGTTAGGAGCTGCTGTTGAAAGTCAGTCTATGTTTACAACGTAGCCCACTAAAAGGGCTTTTCTAAAATATTCTGTTTGCGGCGATGAAACCTTGGATGTGATGTCATGCATCCAGATTTAAGATCCACCATGTGCGTATGGTGTGAATGTAGAATTTCAAGCACAGATATTTATAATCCTGAGAGTGGGCAGCACGCATGTCACCATAACATGAAACATTATGAGCTATCATCTGTTTAGAGTTTGACCATTTGGGTTCAGCATTGGAATGGGTAGGAACTGCAGAGAGCTCCCAGTATTATTACCGCAGGAGCCGCAGTAACGCCCTGCATCGCTGTTCAGAGGTTGGTGGTTTTGCATTTGATAGCCCTCAGCTTGTGTGCACCCCACCCTGGTCTTCTCTAATTAGACACCTGTTGTGAGAGAAAGGGACACGACACGGAGGCAAGAGCACGGGGACCAAAAGGTCGGTGCCAGCCCGTGCCTGCCAGTGTACTGCCCAAAAGTGCGGTAAACCACAGGGTTAATTTTGAAGCATGTAATTCAAACAAGTCTAGTTTGTTTAAGTTTATTTAAGGCACAACAGCGTCGCTTAACACGTCTGGGCACAGGAACTGTGGAGTGAGGGCCAGCTGCGTACAAACTGAAAATGAAAGAGGAAAAGAGAGTGTGGGAGGAAAGGAGGCGAGATCTGTAAAACTGGAGAATCCTTGGAATGAAAATACTGAATCTTATGTGTGAAACATTACAACGTACTAGATGGAATATTTCGGATCTTATCAAAACATTAATTTAGTCACTGGTCTGTTTGGAAATCCTATGAATCACTCAGCGGAGATAACAGTAACCTTACACATGCTTCACCATGTCCTGTTCATTCATGAGAGACCGTGAATCAGACATGACTGTCATCAAAGCGCCCCTTGACGGGAAGAGAAGTTACAGCTAAGAGGCATTTATGTTGTCATGTCTGCACCCGACATGTCTGCATGTCTGTTTTAAACTTTGCTCAAAGGGCTTTTATGTGGGGCGGTCTGTCTGTCTGTCTGTAGGGTAACAGACAGCTGACCGTCTGGATGCTCGTAGATGTTCTTGATGCTGCAGACCAGATCTGTCATAATGGCTTCCTGGTTTGTTTTGACTCACCTCAGTGAAATTCACTGACCCGGCTCTTAAAGCAGTTGTGGGTCTTTTTCCGCCCTCTCTGACTCGTTCAACCCTTGACCCAGTAAAGAGCAAAAAAAGGTGTGTGTGTGTGGGGGGGGTTGGTTAGCGGCCCAAGGGTGCCACACCACGTCGAGGGCAGGGGTAAGGTCAGAGATCCACAGGAAAAAGTCACTCAGAGGAAGAGAAGGTGGGCAGACAGAGAGAGATAGATGGATGGTTGGTGGTGGAGACACAGGCCCCAGCGTGCGTCAGTGTGACGGCTGCTGTTCAAACCAAAGAAAAATTGGTGTGGATTCGTTCTCTGGCTTCCAAAAGATTTTGTGCTAAACCTTCCCTTGGGGGCTGCTGGACAAGGCGCGATGGTTCACGTTACCACATATGCTGCTACTGTAGATCTCACTTTGTTTGCTTTCAGACACAGTTGTGTTCCTTTCCGCACCAACAGCCAATGCAGACAGAAACACACACCAGGAGAGGAATTCACAATGTTTTGATACAGGATGATCTGCGTTACTCATTACGATGCTTGGCAAATGAGTGTTTGTGTGCATGTGTGCGTGTGTGTGGAAAAGGAGGGGGGGGCTGAAGAGGGCAAGGCATCAAGGGGCAAGAAAACCACATCCATATGGTGAAGCCGCTCCACAGAGCCCCATTTTCCATAAGCTTCTACCCCCAACACCAACTCCAAATACCTCACCACCCAACTCACACACAGAGTTGATGTATAGGAAAGTAGGTTAAGGTAGCATGAAGGCTGAGGTTCTCCAGACAGTCTGCACCCCCCCACCAACCCAACCACCCCCTCTTTGGTCTCATTCACAGTAGCAAAGCCACAGTCTCCATCAGCTCTGTCCCAATATGAAGACTGATTGAGATCTCCATCACCTTTTGATTATGTTTTCCTTTTCCTGACTTTCCCACAGGGCCCTCCTGGTCCCCATGGAAACCCTGGCCGACCTGGTCCACCCGGGCTCAAGGTATCTCACGCAGTTTTACTCTCAAGTCATGATCGCAAATGAGCCTTTATTTTTTTCACCACGTGCCCAGCGGCCACGTTCATTTTTCCACATGAAACCATGACCGGACTATGCTCTTCATGCCTCCACTGCTAATTTAATAAGAACTTTGTGACCTTCTCTTACCTTTTAATATGAATGATGATCCTATGAGGATGATGCATTTTCAGTTTTTCTATATCAGCTTGAATCCATAAAGAGCAGCAGAGGTAATAGGGTTTTATAGTTTGAGAATCAGGGCCATCTAAGTTCACAGCAGTGCAGCTGTATCTGGGACTCTGAGATGCTACAAACTCAACAGTAAGAAATACTGAGGAGTTGTATCACTTTAACATGTGTGCTGCAGGGGTCAATGTCTGGTGTCCCCCTGGTATTGAAGGTTCAGGAAGGTTTTTCAGATTCTTGGAGGTCGCCTGGATTTAAGCGCTCTGCGTCGACCAAATACACTCTGAAGTGGGTGTATGTTTCTGCCTTTATAGGCTGTTTCTGTGTAAAAAGAATGACAGTCTATGTGCTACTGGTGCAACCCGAGCGAAGAGGAGTAGGGTCGTTCGACACCAGGAGTGATTTATCAGAGCTCCAGGGAGAAAGACATTACAAGTTGGAAAGTGAGAACTAACACAAATAAATCTGTCTAACTTTCAAAGTGTGAACAGGAGGCGACCAAACAAATACTGAACGTCGCTCATCGTATTGTGTTGACTGATGTTATCTCAGCAAACACCCTTGACCTCTGCCACTATGTGCTCAGAGTACATAGTGAGGACTGCTACCTGTATTTAAAGTGTATTATAAAAATGCCTTCCATAAATGACAGCTGTGGTAATACTGCCCACCCCCTTCCCTGGCACTCTGACCTCCCTGGGTCACCTGAGGGGACTGTGTTTGTCGTTGTCTCACTGATGTAATTTATGCGATTCCCTCTCTTTTTGTTCCCTGTTCACATTCCTCTCTTTCCCCCCCAAACATTTTCCCATCCTTATGGCCCTAATTCTTCCTTTATCTGCTATTACCCCTCAAGAACGCAGTGACATGTTAAACAAAGATTATATGTGGCCCCCGGAACAAGCTGCATGTTAAGGCTCTTGGCAAAATCAATAGCTTCCACTTAAAGGAAAAACAGCTGGAAACATCCATTGACCTCTGGGTTAAAGGAATATTTCAACATTTTGGGAAGCACACTTATTTGCTTTGTTGTCAAGAAGCAGATGGACGACACCAGTCTTGTGTCTTTGTGAATCTCACGCTGCAGTATTGGTATCTTAGCCTAGTTTAAAGACTGGAAACAAGGGAAATAACTCTGTCCAAAACTAATAAAATTCACCTACCAGCGCCTCTAAAGCTCTCCAATTAACATGTTCTATTTCATTTGTTGTATCCATACAAAAGGGTGTAAAAATGACAATTTGTGGTTTTATGTGGGGTTATGTGCCAGGTTATTTCTTGGCGAGGAGCTGTGACCTCCTGGAGTCTCTTGGATCTCACCCCACCCAGCCAACACAGTAATTATTTAGCTTTATAGGTGCTAGTAACTGGATGTATTTGTGTTAGATTTTGCCAGTATTGGCTTTTGCTGTTTCCCCCTGTTTCCAGTCCTTATGCAAAGTGAAATAATTTCCCCCAAACTGTTCATGTAAGACTCGCATCACATGACCATATAAAAGTCCTTAGTTAAAATTCTTGCCGGGGAGCATTGTCGTATGTCACAGTCTTGCAGCTCCAAAGAAATCAAATAAATTCAAGAAATGCAAGAGCGTGAAAGAAACAGCAGGCATAACTGTACAAGGCAAGCATTTGAAAGCTTTCCTCTGTGAATGCCTCGGTGGGAATTGAAACGGGGCTCCTCTACCTGGCAGGTGTGTGGAGAGAATGATCGTAAAGTGTTTGATGTCTCGGGGAGCACCACAATTTTTTCTCTTTTATCATTAGTCCAGGGGGAAAAGAAAGAGTCGCGGCTCAGTGTAATTTCCGATCCATAGCTTTGATGTGCCGAGGCCACATTATTGTTACCTGCTGACAGTGAAGCTCGTGTGTGTGTGTGTGACTGGAGGGGCACTGAGGCCACATAATGCTCTGCAGCTTAGAAAAGCATCTGTACCAATTTTTTAATGTGAATTTGTAAGTCACATAAATAACTCAATCCTAGTGTGTGATTTATGGAAGCAAGCGTTTACAGCCTCAACCTTTTTCCCCGTGCGAAAAGTGTTAGCGAGTGAAATAATTTAGTTAATACAATTGTTAGTCAGTTGTCGTCAGAGATTGAAATCTTCTGAATGAGTTGGGTAATTTTCACGCATACAAAGTCCACCTTTGTGTTTTTTCTTCTTGTCAGGGGAGAAAAGGAGACCCTGGCATGTCACCTGGGCCAGCACCTAAAGGAGAGAAGGTATTATAGCCCTACTTTTCATACATGCTACATTAATTTTTAACAACGTCCTGTTTGGCGAAGGCTCTTATAGCCTGTTTATGATTGTTATTTATGCAACCAGGCAGTTTTGCATTATTTGCCATTTAACATTTTCGCTCTGTGTTGCAGGGAGACTCAGGGATTCTTGGCCCGGTTGGAATGACTGGACAAGCAGGCCGAAAGGTAAGAGTGGGCAGCTCTTCCAAAACTTGCACTGCTTTCACCAAATTCCTCCTAATGACATAAAAATCGATGTTCTTAAGTGCTGCATTTAAGAGGTCCCATTTACCAATTGAGGTTGTAAGTCAGCAAGACACTTACTGCAACAAACTTTGAAAAGTGAGGCTATTTGTGTGGGAAACAACATTTTAAAAAAAATTAGTTGGCATCACTGTTTCATAACCCTTAAGTGTGTTTTTGTTGCCTGTTGTTTCTGTTTTGGTGCCTTTTTTTATTTTTTTATTTTGTTTGTTTTTGCATCTGTGTGTGTGTGTGTGTGTTTCCGTTTGCGTGTGTGTGACCCAGTTCTCTCTCATCTCTCTTGCTTCTTTTTTTTGCTGTGCTCACCATTTCTTCCTTCTGTGTTCATTGGATCCTCCGCAGACGGGTCTTAACACGGAGGAAGTCTGTCATGAGGGATGAACGCCGAGGTTTTTATCATGAGTATAAAGAGGCTGGAGATCATGCACCAGAGTGTTAGTGCAGTAGATATTACTTAAGTCACAAGTTGAGTGATTCATGTGTGTGAGGGAGAAAAAGTGGGACGCAGCTTCTGGTAATGGATCATTGATGCCAAGAGTAAATCCAAGGGGGAAAGTTTGAGATGTGAATCTGTACATGTACATGATTGTGTGCTTGCATTCCTGTGTGCTTTAGATCAGGGAGGGAGAAACAGCTGCTGTGGTCAAATAGTATATGGAAAAAATAGTGAGTAGCTAGTTTGAAAAAATAGGAATAAACACCTGAACATTATGTGTTGCATAACTAGTCAGCTTGTTAGCTTGCTGTGGTGAAAGTAAATGGTTGAAATAGATGGATAAATTAATGTATCCAGTATTATTGCTTTATATAGTGAAATCAGGACATTTGTAGCGTGACATGCAATGGTGAGGAGGATGAGGTACTTCAGTTCATCTGGTCTGGGGATGGAGGGAAAAAAAATGTTGGGAACAATTAAAGTATAGAACTTGATCACACCACAAAATGATGTGTCATGTGTCGCCCCCAGGCCTGAGCTAACATCATCTGTTTCAGCTTTTCCAAAACAATCAGATGTAAACATACATGGTGGCAGGAGACGCTCTCTCGATCTGTTCCCTGTGAGACTGAGCTGAGCGGTGCACATGTTTCAAAAAAAGCGGAAGAATTAGTTGAATAATTGAATATAGCAAGGGGGTTGTATGCATTTCAGCAGAAGTGTAAAGTGCCTCTGCATGTATTCGCCGTCTCTCCAGAGCCACGGCGCTAAGTAACAGAGTGTTGGAGTCTTGTTGGACGACTGCCTCAACTTAACATATGGCTTTTGTTAGGAATCTGCTTTTCTCTGTGTGTCTCTATGTCCATTTGTATGTCTCTCTCTTTCACACACACTCAGCCAGAGTGGAAAATGAAAAGCTGGTGGAAAACATTCGTAGGCTTCTCTCTAACTACATGAGTCTTGGCAGTGATTTGACGGCCTATCAGAGGGTTAGACAGTGACAGTGAATCGGAGCTGCAGGTGAGAGAGAGTACAGGTACAAAGACCTCTGATATGAGCCAAATATTATGTATTAAACATACAACTACGAAACTGAAACTCTGCACCAGTCCACACTGAGATGAGCAGTCAATTGTCTTAATAAAGCCCGAGGTCACAGTATAGTTGCTCATTAGGGATCTATCAGAATGACATCACACACTTTTGTCTGGAAAGTTGTTGCTATAGCAACTTCATCAACACACACACACACACTCTGACATCATGAGAGCATGCCACAGGTATTGGTCAATGAACCACAGACTTGATGACTATAGAGGAAACTTGTTAAATTACCCACAAGGAGCGAGCTTCCTTTACACAAACACAGAGACGCTTATTAACCCATTTTCTTCCTGCACTGAACAATGTACAATAACCCCTTATAGTTCTCAACTGTGCTTTACACCTTCGGTGTTAATGAGTCTGACAGGCCTTGACATCCCAGGACTACAACCGGGATGTGAGTCAATTTCCAAACAGTGCAGTAGTAGCTCCAAACAGGATTTGTCCTGTTCCTCTCTGGTAAGCTCAGGTGGAAAGTCCCAGGCGTTCCCTGCTGCAGGTTTATCCACCGAGACACTGAGGCCTGGTACAGCATCAGTACAATGTGGAAAAGGCGATGATTGCTTGCATTGCAATTACATCGCAGTAGCGGGCCACCCTGAAAACACCCATGTGCTGTTTCTTCCTCTTCATACCTCTCTAGCTGTTTGACTTGCCGTGTCTTGCATGCTTGGCGCGTTCCTCTGAAGCTGTGGTTTAGGAAAACGGGACAACGGCAGCTTTTCCTCTGTTCTCCTCAGTATTTTTCCTCTCCACCTTCTCTGCCTCTCATGCACTCACCCAAACACACACACACACACACACACAGACCTTAAATCAGCCCTTCGCTTGACACTTCAGCCGGGAATTCTGGAATTTGGCTCCTGGTTTTCCATGGAAAACTTTAATGGAGAAAGCAGTGGTGCTTTGAACGTGTGATAGGAGAGTGTGAATTTACACCGGCAGGCAAGCCAAGCATGTTCCGCTCTGTACAACATTTGTTCTACCAAGCAGATTCTGAATGGGTTTTCAGTATGGTAGGCAGGGTCAGGGAGAGGGGACACACACGAGGCCAAACCTCAACTACAAGGCCACATTACAAGCCACATGTCTCACCTTCCTTCTTCTGTGTCTATTCCCACTGCTAGCTGATCTGCCTACTCTTACTCTGTGTCTGTCTTTTCTACATCTGTCTTTCTCACTACCTCTGTTTTTTGTCTCCCCACCAGCCAGGAGGACATACTGTCTTAGTGGCATCGTAACTCAGCTCTCAGCCGCAGGGTTTTAAATACACATTCTTACACTTTTCATCCTCCGGTTTACTTTTTCATCTTAAAAGAGAAGTGCTTGGTCTGAGAACAGTTTGTGTTTGTATTTGTTATCCTTTGTCTCAGTACCACTTGACTTTTTTAGAGCTTGCTTTTTGTGTGGTCTGAGCTTTGAAATGTAGTGTTTCAAGAGGGAATAGATTGGAAAGATTGTTTTATTTGGAGCTTGATTATCAATGGATATCAAATTAAATTATGTCTGTATGCTTTAGGTAATGTTTTCCAACACCTTTTTGTCATATAAGTAACATATTTACATTGTGCGAAATTCACATGCCAAGAATTACATGAGAAAAGCTTTGTTATGCACACAGTGGTAAGGACGAGAAAAGAGAACTCAGTGGTTACAGAGTCAGTCTACAGACCTAGAGTTGTTATGCTACATTTTGGGAAGATACAATATTTTTGTGACACATTTATATTTGGTCCTTTTGCACTTGAAGTGCTGCTGCTTGTGCATGTGCATATACACTTATGTGTGTGTGTTTGAGTGTTTCAAGATCAACAGTTGACACTTTGCATAGACCACTATTTATTTTCATTGCCTCCTTTAGCACCAAGTGAAACTGTACATTTGTGTATGTAAATGTAGTATAACAAGAGAATGAATGTGAAAATAAAGTAGAATAGTATATTGTAATTTCTCTGCAGAGTGTATTAACCACACTGGTTTCCTTCATTTATACAAGACGGTTTATTGTAGTATTAATCTGTCTGAGGCTCCCAAAGAAGCTCCCAAAGACCTGTTCCTCTTCCAAACCAAACTCTTTCCATTTAGCTCCTGCCCACTGTTCAAACTAACAAATCCACATGCTCATCAGCTTTGCAATTATGGGAGAATTCAAATCAACCATCATTTTCTTTGCATTTTTCACAAGAAGCACAATAAATTGTTGCTCCTTCTCCTTCCACCGTGCTCGTGGTCTTATTAGTGATGCAGCAATCGAGCAAACACCGCTGCTGAAATTGCGGTTCAGGCAGGGATGAGATGAGGGATGTTTTTCCGCTGGGTAGATTTCAACCAAATTGTCCGGTTAGGTTTGTTTGTTTCGTCTGTTCCCGCCAGACATCCGCGTGGAGGGTTTATGGTCTGCTGTACATGCAACACATGCATGGAGACGGACAATTACTCCGAGCAATCGTCCGGCTCCGTGCTGTGGAGCGATTTTGGAAAGAGAGAGAGAGATACAGAGGTGGAAAGATGAAAGCAGATTAATGAAGTGAGTGGTGCGTTTGCATGGGACCACGGCGCAGTCCAGTGGAGGCAGACAGTGGAGAGTTATTCATCATTTGTGGTGTGCAGTCGTTAACAGACATGAGGACCGAGCTGGTATGAACACCCACAAAGTTAAGTGTGCACAGAATAGCTGGTTAGGAGTCAGCGGAGTGGTTATCATTGGCAGACACAATATGTCTTTTATTTGTTTTAGCCAAAATGCGCTTAGCATTCCCTGGGGCACTCCTCAGCTTAGTGGGGGTAGGATGGAGGCGGTGGAAGGGGGGGAGTGGGGGGCTTACAGGGTGCTACCGGGGAGCTGCTGTAAATGAAACACATTCTGTTGGGCTTATCTGATTGAACACACATGCTCATTAAGCAAGTGGCATTGTAAACACAGGGCGGACCGGTAGGAAAGGCCACTCTCATTAGCAAGCTCATAGTGAGTGAGATAAGGCTCAGAGATGGTCTAGCTGAGGTCGGGGGGGCGATGGTTATTACCAAGGACCCACAGCGTGTGTGTGTATGTGTGTATGTATGTGTATCTTTGTGGGTGTGGGTGTGGGTGTGTGTGTGTGTGGCTTGTGGACCTCACATCACAGCTTGGGAACATAAGCCGCAACACATGTTTGTACTATAAGTAAGCCATGTAATAAAGATGACTGAGTACATGTATCTTTGTGTCTGAACATGGATGTGTGTGTTCAGTGTGTGTGCACATGTGTTTGCATGCCCTGAGGTAGGCAGTGGGGTTGATGCATCTCCTGAAAAGCAGGTTAGGGTGAGACGAGGATGGAAAAAATAGCAAGCGATCCATAAGGGCACAGATTCAGCAGGTCAGTTAGGCAAACACAACACATTATTATTGCCGCCCTACAGGCCGTCATAATAATAGACGAATTTACAAGTGGAAATTTTCAAAAGGTCAGACACAGGCGCCATGTGTCTGCAAGTCCATCCATCCTTGCTCTCTCCACAACACTGCTAACCAGCAGAGCTTTCACACAAACGCACACACGTTTCTGCACGTGTTGCTCTGTCACAGCTGCGGCCTGTCAACACCTGGCGACATCTCTGTTGTGTTAAATACGTGTCATCACTCATGTGTCTTTTCTGAGCGTCTCCTCCTGGTGGCCCTCTGATAACGTGCAGTCCTCCTTCGTTGCTTCTTAAATACAGAGAGAACGGTTTGACGTTTGAGTCTCTTTATTCATTTTAGTTGAAATATTGCAACACAAATACATTATTGACAAAGTTGTCATACGAACAAAAGTGCGTAACATGGAGCATAATGCTGACAGTGGCAGTTCACAGTGCTGGTATGAGGGTGTCAGCCAGTGAGAGTGGTTGTGTAACATAATGAGTAGAGGGATGCTGTGTCCTCTTCCCCTGCTGCAGTCAGATGACAGATCTAAAGGATGGTTTACAGGAACTCTGGGAGTCTTGGCTTGGTGCTTCGGGGCTGTGGTTTAGGAAAACAGAACAACAGGAATCTTTCCTTTCTTTCCCCTTCTGTTTTTATTTTGTTTTTTCCCCTCCTTCCTTTCCCCTCTCTCTCTCTCTCTTTCACTCTCAGTCTTAGTCTATCAAACTGTGGCCACCTTGGATTCAGTTTCTCTCTGCTCTTTGTTGGGGGTAGAAGTTGCTGTAGTCAGCAGAACTGTAGAAAAGTACTATGTCAGGCTGTCTTCTTCTCTGCAGGCAGAGGGAGAGACCTGCTATCTGACTCACACAGGAAGGCATTTATATCCTCAACATGCCACGATCCTGGCATGGCCTCCCCAGCACAATTTCTCTGCGAACAGGGCCAGTGGAAAGTCTGATCCCTTGACAGGAGGGCAGATTGATTCCTTGCATATGGCACTGAACTTGTCTGTCTGCGCTGTTAGTGTTAGCATACTTCTTTTTTTTCTTTTTTTTTCAACACAAAACTCCAGAGAAATTCTCCCGTGCTTGACGGGTTTCTCCTCATGTGTGAATTGTTTCAGAATTTGTGTGTTTTTCTGTCACGTGTCCATTATTTTATTCTTCAACTTACCTCCCGTTTTGTCTCCCCAGGGACAGAAAGGTTACCCTGGTCCACCTGGACTCCCTGGAGAGCCTGTAAGTATCTTTCTCCATTTCATGCATCATGTTTTCCATGACTTTGATGCTAAATGCTGTGCCTCTGTTATTCTTCACACTCCCATTAACACCAATCATGAAGAAGTCCAACAGTCCCATAACTTTCAGCTCATGCCAAGATGATGAAATGTTATTATATGGTAAAAAAATCTACAGCTCCTTGTTTCTTACTTAAAGATATCACAGGCCTTTGTCTGATGCACACACTTTCATTTTATGTATTTGCTTTCATGAGTCTCTCAGTGATGTCTTCCTCTCATTGTGTTCACCATGTAGTACCAAACTTATGACTAATACCTCATATTCTTACTTAATTTATTTAAAACCCAGTTGTCATCCGCTCCCTGGTCACTTAACCCCTCACTCTGTGTGTGTGTGTATTTTGTGCGTGCACCAAGTGTGCCTGTAGGGGCAGCGAGATTAGATTAGCCTGTTATGAAGCACTGGTGAGGACAGACATCTGGCCAAAGCGCTGAGCTAAGGCGATGCTCTCCAGGATATCAGAAAGAGATGCCAAACAGAGAGAAAATAGAGAGAAAAGAAACAGGAACAGGCCAACTAGGCCAACAGTGACACACTCACGGCCATGACACTGCAGCTTTGAAGGAAGTTTCTCTTTGTCTGTGCTCTGGACCTGCCACTTGTCATTAAATGCTCAGTCTCTCTCCTGCAGCGTTTTACACCGACGCTGTTATTTGCAATCGTGCTTTTCATTTCTCTTGCTCTTCCTTACTCCGCGATATGTCCAAACGGAGAAAAATCTGTTCAATGAGCTCTTTTATTTGCTGCTACAAGTGGGAGGAGACTTGACTCTATCTGCGTAGTCTAGCCCAACAGGACTATTTTAAGTATGGAGCATCCAGCCTCATGTCCAGAGCTATTTTCAGTCAGGCTGGGTCTTACTACTGTTGGTATTAAGGAAAGGCCTTAGTCATGGAAAGCAGAGTGGAACATTCTCCTCATTGTCACATGGTTTATAATAAGTCCTCGTTTTCGGGGTGACATCACCAGTGCAGGGAGTTCCCGCTTTACTCATCGTGGTGAAGGAGCACTTTTTCTCTCTCACCATCATGTCCTTCCACTTTGTCCATCCTCAAACGCCCCCCTCTTTCCCACAGAGCTGCTGCTGCTCATCATAGTCCCGGACCTTGAGTCTGAATCACCACAGCACCAGCGTCTGAGTAATAAGCACAACTGTTTGGCAGAGTGGACTCTCCAGCTATTGAGAGCAGAGGCCAGCTGGTGTGCATAAAGTGTTGATGACTCTTTTTTTTGTTACTGTAATACAGCATGGCCCCTCAGTGCTGCCGGGCCAGTTAAAGGTCCAAAACCCACTTAGCCAAATTCTTGTCTGGTTTTAACTGGCTGCATTGTGCACTATATTTATCCAAGAGAGGGAGCAGCAAGTAGAGCGAGTGGCTGCAAGTCCCGAGTGTGTCAAAGGAAGTTATACATGAGCACTTGTGCCCTGCAAAGTTTGGACACAACCTGATTTTGTGTGTGTATGTGTGCGTGTGTTATGGTTACTCTCACACACACACACATGCAGACTGAGCTCCCTATAAATGTCTAGGGTCTGTAAACAGCCCACATCTAAGAAGAGTGTTAAACTTCTTGCAGTAACCATGAGTCCAGGTCTCTGGACAGGTGCACTATAAGTAGTAGGAATGGGTGATTTACTGTACAGCCATACGTATTTTCATTTGATATTATTTTATAACCCTCAGAAACTAATACCTTGATTTACTGCATTAATTTAACAGCTATATTCACCAGTTACTTGAAAACATAAAGATTTTATGGGCTGTGATCTGTGTATCAATTATAATGAATTTAACTAGACAGAAGGACATAAAATGCTAACCCATTATCAGTTATGGTGCTGATTCGTTTTATTACTTAATGCACCAATACTAAAATGTCAATTTATATTTCACTTGCGTTGGAGTAAGTTTTGCTGGACCCTAACCGCCTGTAGAGAAGAAACATGAGCTCGGCATCAACCTTCATTCCTTAACTGATCGAGAACAGTTTCCATTGTGTGGAAATCAACACTAATGTCTACTCTTGTCTGTTACCACGTCTTTACTTCTGCACACTAACCACCGAGCCCTGGCCCATCTCACTTCTTACCTACAGCAACTTATGTAGCCTTACTGAATCACCGATGTGGTGTTTACATCTCACTAGAATCACAAAGCAAAAACACCTTGACATCAGTAAATGTTTTCGTGCAACAGGCAAACTGTGGTCGCACTCACTCTGACATTTACGCAAAGCAAATTCATTCATATCATTACACAGTCAATACCTCATTTTAAGTTTGTCTCTTCTGCCCCGTTGCCCTCTTTGAAACTTTCCACTAATGTGCAGACTGGCTGTCTGTGTGTGTGTGTGTGTGTGTGTGTGTCTGTTACTGTATTTTTGATCGGCCACCCCACCTCAACTCACTCAACCCCACTCTCTCCCTCCTCCCTCCTTCCTTCCTTCTTTCTCCCTCCCTCTCTCTCTCTTTTCTTTCCTGCAGGGTGAGCAAGGTCCAGTCGGAAGCCCAGGTGCCAAAGGTTATCCTGGCAGGCAGGTGCAGTAAATCCTCTGCTGTGACTGGTACAGTTGTAGTCAGGGCCATAGTAAGGGCAGAGGGCCAAGTGGAATTAGGTTATGTTGAACAGCTGACTTGGAGGAAAATATTTGGGTAAATACTGTGCAGAGGAATTGGTATATTTTAAAAAATAAAGTGGCCCAAGAGAAAAAAAAATCAAATCTAAAGCTGCAGTCTCAGATGTTAGCAGGAGGCTGTACAGCTCCTATATAAGGATGTATTAGAGTGTATTGCACAGATGTAACTCTTATTGCATGGTGTCATTTTTATAGTTTCGATTTAATCTGTGAATTCATTAATTGACCTTTTTTTAACAACATATATAAAGTTGTAGTCCTTGGATTCCCATTACTAAATGCCATCACGACACACACACATTCACAGTGTATTTGGGCAAACTTATTTTCAGGTGTAGACCAGTAAACGTGTTGAGCTGCTAGAAATAGCTCCTCTTATTGTGTTTTTCAGGGTTTACCAGGGCCTATAGGACCATTGGGGCCTAAAGGCGTTCGGGTAAGTTAACACAACTCAACTCAGGTTTGAGTCTGTCACTCTAAATAACCAACACTGGTGATGTAACAGGAACGCTCAACACGTTTAGAGGCGAGGAAGTCAGCCTGACAGCTTACTGACACTTCTCACCTCGCAATATTTTAGAGGGTGACTATAAAACTCGCAGGAATATTTGTTAAATCAGGGGTTGCAAACGCTCGGTATTTTGTGTCGTAAACCTGTTGCATGTTGATGCAACAACATACGAGTATACACGTGTGTGTGAGAGCAGCCGTGCACCGGCCGGCATCCACCTCTGCACACACAAACACATTCATACGCACTCAGTCAACCACTGTGAGCCACTATTAATAGTATGCTAAATGAAGGAGCCTTTACTTGTAATGTAAACATTGTATTACTGTATACAGACACTTACTGAAAGACTGGCTGTTGATAAGCCTCTGCATACAAACACACACCCTTTAGGTACACAAACAAAGAAACACACACACACACACACACACACACACACACACTCACGGATACAAACAGTGATTTTTATGTTGCGTTCCAATAAAGGTTCTTTATCAGTTCCCCTTGGCTGCTCCGAAGCCTCCCCCTGCCCCCACTGGCTGGAATTTCCTGTTTAAGCTCCGTATGAGGCCCTGCTGTGTTAAGGAGGCATTCTAGTCGTCTCTCTCACCGAGCCACCTTTCCACAGATTCCTTACTCTCTTTTGCAGGATACTCCGTATTGTGTACACCTAAAACCTGCTCAACTCGTGCCGACCTGCGGCTAGCATCTCGAGTGTTCAACTGTTATGTTGTTTGTGCCTGTTTTCCTCTGTGTGTGTGTGTGTGTGTATGTGTGTGTGTCTCCCCCCCGCCTCACTGTACCGACAGCCCAGTGTGAGGTCCTGGCTATCTTCAGAGATCCCTGGCGTGAGGGTATGTGCCCTTGGACTACATCGTGGAAGCCAGCACCATGCAGTCCATGGGCATATACACTTGCCTCATGGCTTGGTTCTTCATGGGAGCCCATCCTATCCATGCTGGACCGTCGGCCCCTGAAACCCAGCCCTAGAGCCTGATGGGAGCTGCTGTTCTTCCAGCTGTTTTTGCACCATCCAAATACTCACATCCCATATTCCTCCTCTCTCCTCTTTCTCCTCTCTCCCTCGTCTCTCCTCTCCTCTCCTCTCCTCTCCTCTCCTCTCCTGCAGGGTTTCATAGGGATCCCGGGGCTTTTTGGCCTGCCAGGGCCTGATGGCGAAAGAGTGAGTTCTTGTACATATTTCGTGGTAATAAAAATTCACAGTGACCAGCTAATTCCAGCTAATAGCCCTGTGAGATGACAACAGGCTCTCTGCTGCTATTTCACTCAGCTATCCTGTTGTTGTTTTAATGTGGGAAACAGTCCCCCAGCTGTTTGAGATGCTGCTGTTTAAAGCTGTGTGGGAGTGTTGATGACTCATATGATAAAAGCCCCCTCTTAGAGCCTTTGAACTGGCTGACCTCATCAAGGCCTCCTCCTTCTGTGCAGCCTCTAAAACATGGAGCGATTAGCCTACTTATGACATGCTCCAGGGGGTTGCATCAGCGTAGTAGGGCAGACTATAATCAGGAGCCCTCCGCGGCCAGCCAGCTCGCCCTTGAGATGGTTCGTACCATGGCTTCCAGAAGAAACCAGTGTTTGTTTAACATATATATGTTAGAGATGAGGCCCCACATCCCTCATAATAGGCTGGAAAAATGTTGGATAGGCTGCAGTCAGCTGTTCCTCACATCTGTCGAAGCACAAGCTGACAGAGGCTTACAGCAATGGCTTTTTAATTGTGTGTTTTGGGTTTGAATCAGTCATGCCCAAGAGCGTTGTGTTTCGCTTTTGATATGGTTTTTTACAGTGTCCGTCTTTCTCTTTCTTCTCTGTTTTCCTGTCCTCCTTGGATATTTTCCTTCCCCCTTTTTCCGCTCTGTCTTCCACTTCTATCTCTACTCCGTCTCGCTATCTCTTTTGATTTGCAGGGAATTCCCGGTGAACCAGGGAAGAGGGGCAAGATGGGTAGGCCGGTAAAGTTTTGTCTCAACATACTTTGCAGATAATCTTTCTAAAGTGTGATGAATTTTGCTGCCAGTGTTGAACCTTGAAAGTATCGTCTGTTGTTAATTGAAGATAGTCACGCATGTCAAACAGCATTCAAATATTATATGATTATTTCCATTGTAGCACTAAATGCTGCAGGCTCACAAGTCCACTCAAACAAGGCATTGAAATAAATTAGCATTATAATAAAGTTTTATGATTCATTCTTCTGTTTCTATTTGGGTCACATGGAGAGACTCTTGGTGCAAAGACTCCAACACCTACACATGAGAGAATTTATAAGGTCTGCATTTACGTCATTGTTTTAATCAGCTCAGTGTTTCCATGGCTGTTGGAAGGGTTAACTCCAGCCTGACTGTGTCTGTGGACTGTGGAGTCCCACCAGCCGCATGTCGGGGTCTTGGATGCAAAGAGAAAAAGGCTTTTGTTGGAGTGAAGGGCTTTTGGTCCCCCACAGCATGGAGCCAAGCCATTTGGAGGAAGTCAGTCAGTTCTGTGGCGTGTGTGTTTGTGTGTGTATGTGTGTCAGATAGTGTTCAAAGTCAGCTTGACGGAGAGTTTCAGAACGAGTGTGTAACCCTGAAAGTCGCTGCTGAGATCATTCTGCAGCTGTTACTTATTGGCTTTTCAGTAAATAAGGCATTTATAGACCAAAAAAAAAGTCTAAACACACGCACGCCAGTGTCAGTTTAGTGTGAGGCTTGGAGGAGTGCATCTTATTCTGTAAGCACACAAATGTTTGAAGCTATAGTTGTAATTTTGCCATGTGTGAGGCTTTGTATCACACTGTGCGTGTGACACATTAGCATATGCATTTGATTCACGTGTTTTTTCCCAGTTTGGACACAGGCCATGAAAAACTACAAGTATTTATATGGAAGTGCTGTCATAACACTTTGGTCCTTTTCCTGCCTCTTGCACTTCCTGGATGATTTAAATGACAGCAGCAGCAGCAGCTCTGTTTTACAAGGCAGACAAGAAAATAATGACACTCTATCACCATGCATAATAATGTTTGTGCATGTTGTGACTGAAGAACAGAGAGTAGAGGAGCAGAGGAGTCGTGTTACGTTAATGATGTAAAAATCTGTAGAAGGCCACTTTAACTGCTTCAGTCCGTTTTAACTGACCTGTAACCGTAGCTGGAAAACACACAGATCACCTTCATCACTGTCGTCTGATTTCATACCCGTGCATGGAAAATGGCAAAGCTACTACACTTAACAAGATGATGGAGAAGGAAGAACAGAAGAAGCACCTGAACCACAGCCAGACATTTTAATGGCCTTAACCACAGCACTCTGTCGAGGAAACACACACACACACACGCACATGCATGCACACACACATACACACAGACTGTCAGCCATCTAGCAGAGAGTGATGGGGGATTTGATCTATGTGAAACACTGGAGCGCTTACAGAGTTTCCAAGAGTTCTGTATTTCAACTTAACCTTTAGTGATTTTTATATAACTGTTTAGTGTTGGGTTTTGTTTGTCTTTTTGAGGTTGTCTCTATCAGGCTCATCAGTTGTAGCTCTTTCCCAGCATCCCAGCATCCGGCAGTGTGACGGCTGATGAACAAGGTTCTCTGAGATACATTACAGGCTTGTGTGACTCTCCTCAAAGGCCTCTTTTAAAGCGCCATATACTTGGCAACGCTACGGTTCCCACATTTGTCCTTGGTTTGTACGACAGTGGTGACAGTTGTATGATTCATCCTTTGGGTCACTTTCATGCTCCATTGGTTTCTGTTGTACTTGTGCTTCCCCCAGTGCGCACAATTTTCTTATAACCATAGAGCAGCCGAATGCATAATATTGACCGTACTTTGATACCTACTCCAGAAGCCTATTAGACACAGAAAAATGGCTCTTTGTTACGCTGTACAGTTACTGCAGTGAATTATGGTTGCCTTATTGACCCAATGGGACATGTCGATGCACTGAGGGATTTATTGTTTGTCAGATATGAAGTCAAAATGTCAAAGTTATCCAAGCTTCTCCTCACCGAAAAAAAAAAAACACATTTAGTCAGCAGATTTTATTTCCAAGGCAAGCCAGAGATTAGAATAAATATACATGCTGTATATCTAACATCTCCACTCTTACTAAAATAACTGACATTTTGAGGAGGTTTCTCAGTAATTAGCATTTTGAAACAATGTGTGGAGGCCAGAGTAGCAGAACCCAAACATTAGGAGTGTTTCTCGGTTTAAAGTGCATTGGCCCTCATGCTTTGTGCAGATGTGGTTTCTCTCTGCAGCACCACCAGCTGTTAGCATAGTTCAGATTAGCATCCCATTTACTGCTAAATGGACAGAATAATTGGTTGGCTGCTGGTCTCACTTGTTGCACTTAAACAGTGTACTCACCCTGAGTAACAGCTGGCAGCCTACACCCTACAGCTGATAGATTTAATGCTTATAATGATGCCATTATGTCCTTATTTTTGTACATATTTCAGATTACATTATGTGTAACGTTATATTTGACTCAATGAAATTGTTGAAATTGCTCTGCAATTACCGTAGCACCACCCGGGGCTTTTCACCAGTCAGCGATATTTGAGAAATGTGCTCTGTAAATTTGACTCCGTGGTTAAAGACATAATGATTTTCTCTACGTTTGCACGAGTGGCACTTACCGAGCACGTACGACCCGCCTTTAATGAAAGGGTTTTTTTTATTGTATTTTATTTTACAATGAGTTTCTTCAATTCTGTGACTGAGGAAACTTTTTTTTATTGTGGCAGTTTTTGTACAACCAAAATTAACATTGCATTTTACTTTATAGTATGGGCAGTATTTCATAATAGCATATGACTACTTTGCACAGAAAATTCAAATATGTTGTTGCTTTCATCTTTACAGCATCTTTCAGCTCTTTTTTCTATGTCAGACTTTAACTTTGATTCTTTGGTTCAGTAAAAATGCTCGTATAGTTTTGTCAGGAAGCTGTTTTCAGCTCTTTCTCTTGCACCAAAACAGGAGACAGTTAGGAACCAGTACCTAAAGACATATATGGTGTTTTTCTTAAGAGTCAAGATTAAAAAACAGAACCAAATAAGTGTTAATAGGGAGTTACATTTGTCAGGTGGCCAGATGCACAACTCCAAATGAATAATAACATAATAAACTGTGGTAAAATATTATAGTTCAGATTTAATCAAGCAGACAGTACTTACTCAAACCTTACTCCAGATTTATTGTCTTTGTGAGTTTGACTGTGGTTGTTTATGTGCATCTGAACATAAAAGCTCCTCTGTCTGTCCTCAGGGGTTTCCAGGGGACTTTGGGGAGAGAGGACCACCTGGACAAGATGGAGAGCCAGTATGTCACACACACACACACACACCCACCCACGCACACACAGTCATACACCTAAATACATAACCAACCCACAAGCTCATGCACACAAACACACATCCCGACCACATACACACACATAAACTGAGAGCAGTGGTTTCACTTACTCTCACACACACACACACACGCACACAGGCATACTCCCCTGGTGTTTTAGTACTGTGACATTTTGGCAGTGTTGCTGGGTAAATCATCTGACAGCCCAGCAGTTTGCCTCTGTTTTTCTGTTTTATTTGAAGTTTTTGAAGTTTTTTTTTTTTTCGCTCTGGACAAGTTTTATTGCTGTTTTTCATTTCATCTCATCCCGTCCTCTGTTGTAGATAATTTTACTTGGCACTCGCTTTCCAAACCTGCAGAGGGCCTATTAACAGAGAAAGGGCAGTTGAGCTGGTTCAGCCTCCAAATGCAACCTTTTCCACTCACTACTGTAAACTAACCACCAACACACACACACAAGGTGATATCCAAGAATAGTAAATGATGTAAGAGGATGTCGATGAGTAATTACTCTCCATTCAGAAACGACAGGTCAGCAAAAACTGCCGTCCGTTTGCCCGTTTCTGTGCATATGGAAGACATCATATTATTTGATCTGAGCATTTTCACTGTTTTGAGATATTCGCTGCCGTTCCTTTAAATGTAGCACTTCGTCAGACAGGGGAAAGCTGTAAACTAAAAACATAAACACATCATCAAGATGCTCTTTAACGCACTCACATATACATAATAACCATAAAGCACATTCATGTCTGTAAAAACACTGCAGGCAACTGAACACCTAATGAGTCCTCTCACAACCCTGTTGCATTTATTTTTCCTCGGTGTAATGCCTCATCTTTGTAAGTGTGACACACACATTAGATATTTTCATAGTTTCTGAACAATCTCTGCAGTGGTTCTATGAAATCTAAGATGATGTACTTTACATATTTTAACATAAGATAAAATAAGATAAGATGTGTTTTATTGATCCCAGACTGGAAAATTACTTAATTACTCAATTGCTGACCAAAACTGTCTGAAACATAATAGGACACAAGGGAAAGGTGTCTGAGAGAAAGAAAGCTCCACTGTCACTGTGCTGTGTTTTTTTAATAAGAAAAAAAAAAAGTCAGAAAAATCAGGAAATTCCTCTTTTTTTCCATCTTTTTTTCAATATTATAATGTAGGCATGCCAAACTTAGTTCAGCTGGCATTGATGTCATCATTAATTTTGCAGGTCTTTTGAATTATTATTGAGCTTGTTGAAAAATCAGGGGTGAAAACCATGAATGTTTGCACCAGTTCCTCTGGCTGAAACATTTCACAGAATACGTAAAAGTTTTTACCATCTGTTGTCGTTCAGTGAGGAGATTACCAAAGTGACAAGGACACATCCTCTCGGTAGCACGAATGTTTACAAAAAGTTGTATCTATATGTCATTTTTTTAGGGAGAACAAACCTGCAGTTTTGAAAAAGCCACTATGGGGCGATGGGCTCACATCCCCCTCCAGCTTCACCTCACACACACACACACACACATGCACACAGCCGCCTCTCATAAGCTGCGATGAACACTGAGCCACTCTTCTGAGCATGTTTGTTTAAAAAAGAGCCAATAACCCCAGAAACTTGCTCCTTCTCCCGCTCCCTTCATCTCACTTACTCTTTCTCCTCCTCTCTTGACTAGGGTGACATGGGAGCCCCTGGTCCAAACGGAGTTCTTGGACTTATTGTGAGTAGTAGTTTGTGTGTTTAAGTGTGTAGTCTGCGTGCTCTCCCCAGTTTAAACATTGTGTTTTCCCAGACACTTATTCCATAAATACATAGCTATAAAGAGTGTGTTTAAATGAAACATTATATGCCTTCTTAATTGAAAAAAGACTGTCAATTAGCTCTCATCATCATTCACACTGCCTGCCACTTTGATGGAAAACTAACCGCTCTCTGCAGGTTTTTCACCACTGTGCTCGTATTTAAAATAGTGAAAGTGGATTGTTTTTGGAATCCAAGATGGAGGAGATAGTTATTTTTTGCTCTTAAAGCCTGAATTATGCAGTTTGTCCCTCTCATTTCCTCTGCAGACAAACAAGGCCACTGCTGGATCAATCGCACAACTCTTAACCAGGAATCCTATTTGCCTCCTCAATCTGTCTCTTATTAACTATTTTTGAACAGGAACCCTTCCCCTCCCCCTGGCCCACCTATCACCTTGCCCTCCACGCCTGCCCGGCCCCGACAGCCACATAATTGTGTCTGATTATAATGTCTCCCTGGTTTCTCTTGTCGTGTCCTGTCTTCACCCATCGCTGCTGCTCCTCCCCGTCTATTCTAGGCCACCGGTGGTGGTAGTAGGCCTGTAATTGGAGGACTCGCTGATTACAGCTCTGCTCGGAGCTCCGTGTCCTCTGCTTCCATCTGACCTGACAGTATAATGTACAGTACACACCAGCAGCACTGAGCTGCACTTCAAAGATATAAATATACAAGCGCCCTTCTCTGAGGACTGCAGACCTCAGCTCTGTGTGAAGGCAGGCCAGTGTTGAAGAGGGGAAAGTGTTAACATGTTGACGACTGCTCTGGCTCAGACATCCACAACTCAGAGGAAAAAGGAAATGGAGTATTTCAGTGAAACAGGCGCAATACCGATTTTTTATTTAATTATGTCTCTCCGACTTTCCTAATTTCTTTCCCCCTTGCTCATTGAAAAATATCTATCCTCTGCCATATACACACACACACCATCGTCCACATGTCTGCTTGGTTGAAACCATTGTAGCACTGGCCAGGAATTGACCCTAGGTCCAACCTGTTGCAGGCATGAATAGCAAACCACAAATGTGAATTCAATCAACATCAGTACAATATATTGTGCGCCTTCATGCATTTCTGCGTTTTGGACAAGTGCACAGGAAAATTTGACAGTGACAGTTAAGTATCATTGGGCCCTCTAGAGGTCTACAGAGGTCTTAGAGGACAATGACTCCGGTAGGCTCCTCAATGAAACTTTATTCTCATGCTTATGATCCTTTTAGGTGGCCTGTTGTGAAAGTAGTTCTTGCAGTGTATAGCCTGCTGCAAAACATCCTCTGTCACACATGCAGATACTACAGAATTCAAAGAGAGAGACAAATATGAGCCAAGGCCACCCTGTAGGTCTTCGTAAGCAGAAAATGCAGAGCTGCAAAGAATGAAAATAAGATCAGTACCAGCAGTCTGCAATGTTTCTCTGTGGAGACGACACATTTAATGAACATGGCTGAACATGAACTTTCACACACATGAGTCTTTAATCGACACACTTAATAAACTATAGAAATATCTCGCCTTTGTGACTACAATCTTCTGCGCTGATTCGTGCTGGTTGCTTTTTCATTGTTGGATCTTTTTGAGGGTTTCTTCACTATAGCACAATCTTGGCTCCTCTCTGCATGATCTATTCCTTATCTCCCAAAGTGGGGCATATATTATTACCTATTGTTTTGCAACAAGGCAGCTGTATGGATGATCATGAAGCAAGACAATGACACTTCTTCTTCACGGTATTAGATTCTTGTGTCAACCGAAATTGTACTCAGTGTGTTTGTGTGTGTTTTTGTTAACATAGTTTGTTTGTTGACAGTCAGTACTGTGAGTAATGTGTTTATCAGCCCATTATACATATGATAGCACTAAAAATGAATATTTTTCTTATTTGTCCCATCTCCCGGCTTCAGGGTGATATGGGACCTGTGGGAGAGATGGGCCTTCCAGGACCTAATGGACTGAAGGTAATCTCACATGCACACAGATGGAAGTGGTTTCCTTCACTCTCTCATCTCGCATTGTCTTGTTTGGACCGCCTTTAGTTATTTTATGCATGTTCTTAAACAAGAGAATGGGGATGAGGCAGTTTTGACAAGTTGGTGGTTAATGGTATTCAGGAATATCTGCTGGACACAAAAGAGAGGAGTTGTTTACTCACACATCTGTTGGTGCTTGTTCCAGGGGGTGCCCGGAAATCAAGGAGAACCAGGACTGAAAGGTGATAAGGTGATCTGAATATTCCTGTTATTGGCCTGGTTTTGAGCAGCATGTGATGGATATGTACTCATTTGCACCGTATTGTAATCTTCTGTGTTCTGCTTGTAGGCATAGAGCAATAGAGCCTGCTTTCTTTAGATCCCACTTGAAGTCACATCAATACAAACATGATGTTTGTTAGTACATACATATGTCACTGAACTAAATTATATAAAACATGGGATATGACTGGGTCACTAAATCATATGTCAAAGGAATCTACGGCTGCTTTCACTTTTAGGCAGGCAACTGGTTGAATAAATTAAAAGAAATGATTAAACACACTTTGAAAAATACACTGATGTGTGTTGAATCAGCTGAGAGATTTCTATCTCATATTATATCTCATATATATATCTGTCCATTCAGTATAAAGCTGAAGGCAGTAGCCTCAGCCTTGCTTGTCATTAAGACTGGAAACAAAAAGGAAACCTGGCCACCCTGTTTCCAGTCCTGATGCTAAGCTAAGCT
>OMNW01000845.1:62345-85590 GCA_900303245.1 Selene dorsalis | reverse complement strand
TAATGCTAAGCTAAGCTGCTGGTTCCAGCTACATATTCACTGTTTAGACATTATAGAGTTATTGGTCTCTTCATCTAATTCTTAGCAAGAAAGTGAAAAAGTTCATTTCCGTATATGCAGGTGTATGCCTTAAAACAACAACAACAAAAAAGTTTGAGGCACATTTATGGACAATTGTGCAGTGTTTTGCTATATATAAGAAGAACAGATCACAGTTTTTGTGTATCTGATCCACATGCTTCCCAACTTACAACATTAACAAAGCAGTGAGTCAAGAGCTGTGTGAACAGCTTGAATGGTTCTGCAACAGTATGTGAATCACTTGCTGTAGTTTGTTGATGTTCCTCCTGATAAAATCAGAATAATGCATAAAACAACAAAGGAGCCTGAAGGAGATGAGAGCATAAATGACCTTCTTCAGATGTTCAAATGACAGTAAAGGTCTGATGCTTGTAACACTGTATTTCCTTGAGCTTCTAATGTACGAACGAAAAGGACAAAAGATTACATCAAAATGATTTAATACATCTGCCCATTACAACTAAACTGTTGAACGCCAACAGCCTGACACTACAGGAAGATCTTGGCTCATGCAGTGAGTTAGGGTCATTGTGTTAATGTTAATAATGTGTACACCGGTAATTAGTGTTGAATGTGACTGACCAAATGGAAAATTACCATTCCCCCTAATGTTGTTCATTTCTCTTTCTTTCATCCATCTTCGTGAATCTGTTCGTCTGCTCTGCTCTCCGTCAGGGTGATGTTGGGATTCCTGGAGAGCAAGGGGAGATGGGGTACAAAGGAGACAAGGTAGATCACCGCTGCAACACATTTGTACATAGTATAAAAGCTTGCATATCTGCCCATCAGCCCCCGCCCTGCACGCTGTCTCCGGCACAGACACGCAGTCTTTTGTTGCAGAACTGTGTCTTTGCAAAATTACTTAGCCAGATGTGTGCTGTCCAGCTTATGGAAATTCTTATGTAAACCCTCCTCATTTGTCTGAGTGTAAGCAAAATCTAATCCTTTTAGCATCATAGAACAGAGTGGCCCCAAGAGATAACAGAAATACTGTGCAGAGTCATGCATGTCTAATGTCTGCCTCTCTAGAAAAGAAATCAGAGTTCTGTTTTTTGCCTCTGAATACTGTCTGACAGTCCGTCTCAGTTTTTATGTGTTGTGTTTGTATTGGACAGGGCATTCAGGGGGCTCCAGGGTTACCAGGCATTCGTGGGAAACCAGGACCTCAGGTTAGTTCTGGCTTTAATGACCAGGAATCCATCAAAATGTGAAAATGTGGACTAATGTGCTTTCCATCGATTGGAATAGGTCGACATGGAAATGTGCCTGTTTGCATTTTTTTCTTCCAAAGGTTAGATCAGGAGGTTGACAACAACCACATATCTGAGCATTTAATATAAGACTGCGGCCAGCAGGAAGTTAGCTTAGCTTAGCATTAAGACTGAGAACAGAGGAAGCAGCTAGCCTGGCTGTGGCCAAAGGTAACATTTATCGTGTTTGTTTAATTCGCAGTGATTTCCTCAAGCTTGTTATTACCCCAGGGGTTGCCTATTAGAGACTCCAGAAAATAACTACTCCTAGCAGGGCTAAGCTAGGATAACTGGCTACTGGCTGTAGTCTTATATTGGTTGGACAGAATTATATGTGTATGGATTGGTAAAGCAAATCAGTCAATTTCCCAAATTATCTAACTGCTCCCTTAAGATATTTCTAATGTTGTTATTTGTATTTGCTCCAGGGCAAGCTCGGAGAGAGAGGCCCTGATGGTGCATCTGGACCTCCAGGCCCTGAGGTTTGTAGTCACAGTGTTTACCAAAATAAGTAATATGTGCAACAATATTTTAGAGGGACAATAGTAATCTTTGTTTTTCTTGTCTTTTTTTTTTTTTTTGGATCATGACAGGGTTTCCCTGGTGACATGGGACCACCAGGAGAGAACGGCCTTGAAGGACCAAAGGTGAGAGAAACTATCATATTGTCTTGTTTATCACTTAGCAAATGTTTCAAAACCTAAAAACAGAACAAGATTTTACAACCTGGCCGGCAGCTCGGTGCAGCGTCTTTGCATGTCAACATTTGCTAACCAGTACAAAAATAGCTAAGGTTGATGGGAATGTCATTAGTGTTGCAGGTGTTTGGTCATAAACCAAAGTATTCAACAAATTAGAAATTTGCCGTGATTTGAAATGTCAGATAATCATCAAAGTTGTTAAGATTTATGCTCCTGGAAACATGAAAGTCTGCACAACGTAATCCTTTCAATAGATGTTCAGCTATTTCAGCCCGGACCAAAGTGGTGAATCGACTGACAAACAGAACAATACTGCATTCCCTAGACAAGCCATGCCACCACTATAGCTAAAAACATATGTGTAAATAACACTGCACTTACCTTTACTCATTAGCATTCATATGACTGCTTATTTCCCATCCAGGGAAAGCTAGGGGCCAGAGGTTTACCGGGGCCTCGAGGGTTGCCTGGCTTGGAGGTAAGACTATCAGACACTGCCCACATCAGAACGACCATAAAGTGCCCAAAGGCATTAAAAGTTTTATGGCACAGGCTTTCTCTTTGCTAAAAGCCGTTTTATGTCCCCAAACATAATTCATACTAAGATCAATTTCTCATGTTTCCAGGGAGACGAGGGCCCGATCGGACCACCAGGCCCAACAGGACTGGAGGTGAGTTATTAGACAAACACCTGGTGTTGCCTGGCTGGTGGAAGATAACAAGGATCGCTGTGAATTTTAACTTAGGCAGCACAGACCCGAGGGCCCTCTTAATTCCTGCTTGTTGGCCTCACACCAGGAGAACATATGAAAGAATATAACGCACATGTGTGTGTGTGGGCGTGTGAGCGTGTGGGCGTGTGTGTGTCTAGTCATAGAGAAACATTCAAGTCTGTGCGTCTGGGTGGCCACATGAGTTTGTACATTTGTTTAAAGCGTATCCCATGCAAAACAATCAAACCATCCATCATGTGCATTTTTGTGGTTTCATTCAACCCTCTTATATCTGTGGTAAATGTTTCTTCAAAGAGACTGAGAGAGACTTCAAAAATACAGCAGCAGCGTGAAGCTAACTACATGTGCACACTTCACAGTAAAACCTGCTAATTCGGGGCCTTTTAGTTGCCTCGTTTAGCCTCGTCTGCAGTGAAAGCCCATTAAGAGGGGACAGCAGGAGGACAGGAGATCAATTCATGGCTGAAGTCTAAATCATGAGTATCTTAAAGCCACAGACACTTATACAGAAGTTTGTATCATTTAATTTCTCTGCTTTAATTATCCATCCCAATGTTATGAAAATTAAATGAAAATTTATTTGATGTAATAAAGTTGGTCATTGCTATAGGAGTTATATTGTCTTGTTGCAGGGAAGTTGTAGATGTGTTTATTTGGAGTATTATAAATGTTGTTATAGCCTGTCTTTAGATGACTGACCTCTCATAACAAAGGGCTGCATGCAATCCCTGCCCGTGGCCACCAGGGGGTGATAACCGCTGTCACCGTGTTGATAGGTGGTGAGATTTCCAGCTGCAGTAAAGTGCAGATGTGAATGAGCGACTGCAGAAACGGAACATTTGTTGACTTTATTTCTCATATTCTTTATTGATGATAATTTGTTCTCTGGACCAGATGCTACCTGTTTTTCTCCACCAGTTTGCCTTTCTCTTCTTTCTGCTCTACTCCCAGTCATCCTGAACTTTATTTCACCCACCCACTCTCCCACCCACTCATTCTCTGACCCCTCTCTCCTCCATCTGAGGGGAAGTGGTGTACAACTCCTGCAGGAGCTGTGATTGATCTCTGGCCAGGTGCCACAGGTCCGCCTACTCCTCCACCTCCTCCACCTCCTCAGCCAGCTGTCTTTTAGCTGTTTTCACTACCCCTCTCAGAATGACAACCTCTCTTTACCTCACTCGTCCTCTCCCACTATCTCCCACACCTTTTCCACTGCTCCTCATTGTTGTTTATTTCTTTCTTTCTTGCTTGCTTTGGTTAATGCGGTCAGTCACCGACATAAATCTGAATCAGGTGATAAGAAGTCACAAATCCTGGATAGCTCATATTACTTCTCATGTTACGAGAAAAATCTGTGTTTACTGTGTGTTTCTGAGTGAAATACAGCGTCAGCCTGTACTGTGTGTTATGCAAGCTGCCAAACTTTCTGGGGTAAAACTGTGGAACTGTTGAGTCACTCACTCTTTAGGAGTTTGGCTTCGACATTTCTGACCTAGAGTTATTGCTGGTAAAAACACTCTTAGCCCCCCTCTTAACCCCGGGAATTACTGTCTGTGCAAGAGGAACATTATAGTTGTGCACTTTCACATCCTGCCAAAATGTACTGTCAGTGTTACCTGAACACGCCATTACATATTTAAGTGACATGTAGAGTAAGCCGCGGCAGCTGCACACATCTCTTCTCAGGTCCTCCTCAAACTGTCATACCATAGGAAGCTGATCCTTTACACTGACTAAGAGTTGGGGATGAATTTCAATGATGCATGAACTGACAAGTGGATGTCTGTTATCCACTATTCATCATTCTGTGTTTATGTCCTGTTGCAGGGCAGAATGGGCAGAAAAGGATTTCCTGGGAAGGTTGGGCCAGAGGGAGTTAAGGTGACTAAAGACAATATGCATACATGATTGATCTTTTTTCCCCCCTTCAAAATAAAAGAGATATTGAATTAATTTTGTAAACAAATGACAAGTAATGTATTCCTTTCTGTAGGGGGAGCCTGGCATCACAGGAAAAGTTGGACCCATGGGAGAAAGAGTAAGAAACTCTGACATTGCTTCTTCCTGTTGGGAATAATTGCACTTTTTCCAAACCGTGTATGCAAATATCTACCCACTCCTCCATCCAACATTGAGCCTCTGTTTTTCAGGGCTTGGTGGGTTTCATCGGACCTGTGGGAGAGGAAGGGCTGGCAGGAGAGAAGGTATTTCGTTGTTCCATTCTTGTAAAATCATTTTCAAAATGTTATTGGTCTTTGAAGACTCAATGCTATGTTTGTATTGTTAGGGGGATCGAGGAGAGATGGGCCTTCCCGGACCACCTGGAGAAAAGGGATCAACGGTAAGAATATAATAAGGACGACAGCACACAGGGATTTCAGTTTGATAAAGAATACATTTGGGAGGGATAAAATATGAGATCCAGGTTGTGGCGATATTAAAAAAAATCTTTTAAAATGGCCATCTTAAGCTAAACTGCTTGTCCTATTCCCATGGGAATTTACAGATGCGAGGTGTTATGTCAGTGCTGCAGAAATATGCCAAAAGTCAAAGGAAGGGCATCAGAAAAGAGGGCAATTTACAACCATGTTTTCTAAGCAGTTGGTTTGGCAGGAGGCCTTTAGCTGGGAAAAGTCATCACTGCTTTAAACAAAGGATGAAACCGTTTAAATGGATCACTTACAATGATTTACCTCCCGGACAGAAGTTAATGGCCACAGTAGGCGCTGACCCTTCATGCTACTGGGATTGAAGGTATGAGGAAAGCAAGAAAAAAAGAAAGAGGATGCTGGACTTTTAGACATCCATCTATATGGGTCCCTGAGTTTCATAAGACACCCCTGACACGCTTACCCTGCACTTTCAAACGGAGCAAGTGGCTCCGTTTGACGTCGAGGCTTTATCAGATATGGCCTGTCTCATATATATGACTGGCTGCAGTGGATAAGAATTTAGTCATCATTCTTGCTGATACAGAGAGAAGTTTCCTGCTGGCTGACAGCCGGCTGGATTTCTCAGCGGACTTAACCACACACACACACACACACACACAGATACACACTCGTTCACAAACTCACACACACTTATAAGGAAGTTCTCTGTTGGCCTATTCTCTCAGCTGCAAAACAGAAACAGACTCTCTGGAAAAGACTGCATCATACAAACTGAGGGGAGCTGACCAGCAGACATCTATAGCCGCTAACAGAGAGCTCATTCTGCAGGCATTTATGATCTGTTCCTGTGGATGGATGCATGACATCAGAGCTGCCTACTGTGCTATAGCTTTGTATGTTGGTTAGATTTTATTACACTCAGCTGATCATGAGTAATCTGTCTGAAAACACTCCTTGGATACTGTTGGGATTTTACAAATGGTCCATCCGCAAAAACATGATGTCCAATAAAGCAGAAAAAAAGCAGCCAGCCCCAGCATGTTTTCTGATATAAAATCATCTCCTCGGGCTGTCTGTTTTTCTCTTTTCCCCATTGTCTCTTATTGCAACTTTAAATGTTCTTTCCGGTGTGCAGAGCATTTCTGCAGATGTGTGTTTGTACTTACGCTGATGTGTGTGCATGAAATCAATTTTATGACATCAGACTCATTCAGAAATTCAGAGTTTGCATTTGGAAAAGTTTTCGAAAATTTTTCCCACTAATAATGGAAATGCTCTCAATTAGAGTTAGTCACTTGTATAATGCCCCGCTTTGCGTCAATTGTAATCTATGTCCCCTGTGTGTGTGTGTGTTTGTGTCTGTGTACATTAAACAGGGTCACCCAGGGACACCAGGAGAGACGGGGCCTCCAGGACCACCAGGAAGACCAGTAAGCCACCATTCATTCTTATTCTCACTCAGCCATAGCTGCTGCTGATCCTGTATAATCGATGAGCTGTACGGTCTGCAACCACAGGAGTTCCTTCTTCTAGGTTTTGTTTTAGTAGCAAGTCCAGCTGTGAGAGGAAATTGATGATATAATATCTACAAGGCTACAAAAGAAATTGAATTTTCCCAGCTGTGATCAGCGACTTAAGAGTAACCTTCTGTTTACAAAACGTGTACAGTATAATGGCGGCAGTGGTCAGTGTCCCCTTTGAGCACATGAAAGCAGTCAGCACCGTCTGCAGCGAAGCCGTCTCTGAGCATTATGAGAGCTGGCAGCCTCCTGCTGAACCTGCATTACCCTTCTGTCAGTCAAAAGCCCAACACCTATAACCAATTAGATGCTGCCCCTGCCACCCCCCTCACTTCCCCTTGCTGTGTCCTTGCCATTGGTTGAAGGTGGGGGCCACTGAGCCACCAAAACAAACATAAATATGGGGCTCTGGGGTGCAGCAGGACAGGATTCCTGAGCAGACCCTTTAATTGGTGTGAGTGACAGATCTAACAACAAACCCCATAGTGTGCTCCCGAGGTCAGGCTGCCCCCCCCAAGGTCAACAACCAGGGGGCTCTGTGCTCTGTCAGTGTAAACCTTTGTTTTACCTCTCCTCTTTTTCCTTCCCCCCTCTCTTATCCTCTTTATCCCTCATTTTCTTTTGTTCGTCAGGGCTCCCCTGGAGCGGCTGGGCCAGCCGGTACCAGAGGACCCAAAGGCTTGCGGGTAAGTTTGAAGTTTCGCACCTGCTGTTTTTTCAGCTGAGGTGCTGACTGGTGTTCTGCAGCGGGTTATGTATCATAGCTCACAGCCTGAAGAGCAGATCGTCATGAACTTGGCCAGTGAGCGCAGATACACATCACTTTTCTGTTTTTGTGTGTGCTCTGAGGTGTGTTTATAGGAGCCATGTGCTACTGCTGTTGTTGAGCCATTGGAAAAAACTAGAGTGGGTGAACATAATGAAGTGATATGGAGCTGCCTCTGAACTGATGTCATGTGTGTTTAATGGACATGGGAGCTTGCATAACACGTTCTCGGGTTCTGAGTCAAAGAATGAGTCTGTTTCCTCCTTTTCAGAAGTCACTGCTCATTATAACTACTGGAAAAGCTCCAGTGATGTAAAACAAACAGCCATTTTTTTTATAAATCTTTGTTAATGGAACAATAACCACTACTTATAGGAAAGACCCATCGTCCATCCAAGTATGTGACATTAGTTGGTGGAAAATGTGACCTGGCTTTTGTGGCTGTTGTAGGAGCTGCAGTGGAGTTAAATTTAGTGAACTGGGGAAACAGGCTTTTGTGGGAGGAATAACAAAGACTTGTGTCAGCTTTTTTTTTTTTTTTTTTTTCAAAATGTTCAATTATTCTGGCTTTGCAGATGTTTTCAAACTCATAAAACATCATTCATGAAATACAATAGTCATTCTTAGACCTGTAACCTGGATAGAAAGAGCTATAGGAAATGCCTGATTCTGATATTTATTTTTGAAATCCTCCAGTGGAAAAGTGTTTCACGTCACTATCACTCCAAACATCTGGAGAGATTACATCCCTACTGTATGTTGAGTTGAGTTGTCAATCACAGGTACAACTAATGACAATAATTATGGCTGCATTCCAGTCAGGTGGCTTACTGGCACCTTAAGTGATTGGAGTAATCAGGTGTCAGTTGCACCTAGTCTTTTCCTGTTAAATCAGTTTGCTGTGGGAAAGAAGCCCAGAACAAGAAACGGTAAGAAAATGAATAAACTGACGATATAGATGCTGATCATCACCTAGGATTTGTCTAATTACACTTCTGTGGTCTCAGTTAAAGTGTTTTTGTGAGAGATGAAAACAAGAGCCCAACAGCTGGAATTTCATCTGGCAAAACTGCACTAACAGAAATTTAAAACCAGATAAGTAATGTTGTTCATAAAGTTCAGCCTCTGGAACAACACGCAGTGAATAAATTCTTGAATTCAGAGTTCAGAGAGGGATTAGAGCGGATTCAAATAAAATTCAGCGGTAGTGCCTAATGACAGTAATGAGTGATGACGTTGATGATGATGGCTGTAACTGTGTCAATGATGCTTGACGCAGTAAAAGCTGTGTTGCTGGCAGCATAAATCGCTCCGTCCTTGATTTGCTTTCTTGTGGAGCGCAAACCCGTTTGCCGACGTTTTTCAAAGACTTTTTAAAAGACGTCTTTTATCACAATGGTGCAGCCAGCTGGAGTCGGGATATTACATATCATCAAGCTTCTTTATCTGAGGCGTCCATGGTAGATGGTTCTTGCTGTGGTTGGTCTGGACGTACTATCATGTCTCGGGCTGTGTTTTCAATTAATACTAATGTCAGCAGTTTCCACTGCCAGCAAATCTGTCTACTGCCTCATGGTTTTTGTCGGGTAGTCCAGGCATAGAGAGTATGGCAGAAGACACAGAGGTAATTCTATCATTGACATAAATGTTTGCAAATACTCACACACACCTGATTTCTTTAACACACACCACATTTGCCATTGATTTAATTCAGCAGGTCCTTGTTTGTCACCAAAACAAAAGTCTAGGTTAAGAACATCTGTTTTGACCAAAGAAAACAATGGGAGTATTTACGGAGAGTGCTCCGTTATTGATGATTGTGTCATTCATCAGTTTTTACCCTGACTCAGCAACACATTGAAATGAGATTGTGCAAGGACTTTATCACCATATGTCTTTTTAGATGTTAGCTACTTGGCTGGAGGCACAGAAATGTAACAACTGGCTTCTCTCATGGAAACATGGCACCAGGCTGCTCTCTAACATGGAAATATTGTGAAATTTGGGCAGGAGATAAAACTGCATGTTGGCATCAGACTTAGTTAGAGAGCTACTACCACTGTTTCCTCTGCGTTTTTCTGTGTCTGTGCTGTATTTGCATGCATAAAGAGTATTTGAACTTGTGGATGTCTGCCATGAGGGAACTTCAGTGTGATTAATCATTGTTTGTAAATAATAACTCCTCATGATGACTGACCTGCAAACCCACAGCTAATGTTTTCCATAGTGAAGAGAAAATGAATGTCATCATTCCTCCCTCTCTGTAGTTGGTGGTTGTTATTGAACTTCTTTAAATAGCTGTTTTTGATTGTTTTGATTCATGCTCCTGCTCTTCCCTCTCTGTCTTTGTTTGAAAAGGGGTCAGTGTCTCATGTTACAAATGAGTGTGACTTATTGTAATGAATTCACTTTGAAGCACAATACTTGAGTGTTTTTCCATGGCCTGATAGGGTGAAATATTTTCCCTACACATCGGCTAATCAGGCTATGTAAACGCAACCAGTGGGTAGCAGGTACCCCAGACAGGAATGTTAATGAGCACTGCTCATCCAGCTCTATGTATAATAGGCTTATAGCACCTCAGCTAGCAGTGTTCTCCACGGGCCAAACTCCCACTGTGCCCAGGCATCAGTCACGTTTACAACGAGGCTTCCTGTGTGGCTCTGTCTTGTTTTATTTGCTTTTTCCTTGAAAGTAATTAATGAGAAAAATCACTTTTTAACTACTTGTAATTTATGATCACTCCCAGCTAAGGCTGATTGAGGGTTTTTGTCAGGATCAGTAGCCCAACATCTTCCACAGTATAGATGAGAAACTGACTGGTGTGGGTGCAGGTGCACAGCAGATGGACCGTATTGGTCCACTGCCTGGCTCCCATTTATTATCACTGCTCACTGGACTAGCAGGTTTTTAAGCACTTTAGATTGATTATGTTTGACAGTTGCACCCATGTAATCTAAACAGTCAGACTGTTCTGACAGTGTGTGTGTTTAAGTGTGAACAGTATGTATCTGTGTGCGCTCAGACTTGGTGCACTGATTTCAGCATTAAGACAATGCAAGTCATAGTCCAGTAGTTTTCACTGCCATGTGTGACATATAGCTATTTCTACAATGCCCCAGTGTGTGTGCGCACGTACGCGTGCACACACACACACACACACTCACTTTGACACACACCTACACATGGCATACGTCCTTATTTACCCTGAAAAGTACAGTTTACAGCCACAGTAACCCTCATATTGCCTCTGACATGTGGGCACTGTTAGTGTCATACTATACAGAGATGTTTATTTACAGTATGTTGTGGATGTCTGGCTGTGTTACAGTGACCTCTGTTGGTGAAGTGACAACTGTCTTGTGTTTCAGGGAGCGATAGGGCCTGACGGTCCAACAGGAGAGAGGGGGTTAGAGGGCAAGAAGGTAAGAAATCCAACTTAGTTTTGCACATTCATTGGAATTTCCTTGTTGGCATATAAAGCCAGAAATAATCATGAATTCAAACTGTGCAGACACAGGAGTAATGACCATAATATGGCATGAAATAGCACAAAAATATTTCCTCCTCAATACATTAGAGATTCTTAAGTGGGAAAATGGGTGTTGCAAACCAAAAACAGCACACTGCACATTTTCTTCTCAGGGGGTAGGAAATATACGGTAAACTGGTGTGCTATTTCTCATCCTTCCTTTTCTCCACAGGGTCTTGATGGTCCTCCAGGAAAAATAGGTTTCCCTGGACCACAGGTAAAACACAGGGGTATTTTTCTACTTTTCCACTCCTTCCTTTCTCATATTTTTGTGGTGCTTATGTTCCTCCGGAGAGGCAAAGCATCAGCGTGATTTAAAAGGCCGACATGACACCAGTATAGCGGAGGCCCAAAGTTAGAACCAACAAATTACTTTGAGGGAGAGAACTGTCCTTGGGAGGTTTCTGACAGATTTGCATGCACGAAAGCTGAGCTTTGATTTGATTTACTCTGTCTGCAATTAAATTTCACCCTTGGAAATTGTTTGATCTTCACCATCACTGAACATGATCCTAATCTTTATTCATAGAAAGGTTTGTAAATCTAATATGGTAGCAGCCAGTACATCAACATCAAGAAGGTTGAAAGACATGAAAGAGGTGGAATGAAATGTGACAAGAGAAAAGAGTGTAAATACAAAAGATAAAAGCTTTTACAGTTGATCAAACAAGTGCACTTGCTATTGTCAATGAAAATCAAGGTCAAGGCCTTTTACTGTCTACTCACTCAAGTCATTGTGTCCTCTTTCTTATATGTTGTAGTACAATAATCACATATTGAGCACTATTGTTACGCAAATAGCATGTTTGAATATGTAAAATGTGTCTGAAAATAGGCATGAAAGTATCATTAAATCTGCTTTTATGCGAGTTACTCTTTCTTGGATTCTCCTCTAATGCTCATGAACCCTTATCTGATTTATCCTCTTTTAATTATCCTTCTTCTTGTGTCCCTGCAGGGGAAGATGGGAGAGGTTGGGGAAACTGGGCCTAAAGGTTTTCCTGTGAGTTCACTCATACATGAAGAGAATAGATGCACTTATGATCTCAAAGACAAACCAAGCATTACATACATGTGCATGCTGCATAATCATTAATACATACAAGTAAAAGCATCATGTGGGTCTGACATCAGTTCTGCATATCTTGAAGAAAGTAATCAATCCATACTGTATTTGTATCTGTAGTTTTGTGAACATGAGATGATGCATGGGCATGAGCTCACTGACCCCTCTGTCTCCAGGGTATTCAAGGACCCTCAGGACCACCAGGGGATAAGGGAATAGCAGGCGAGCCGGTATGATGATCCTCCATCCATCCACCTCTATCCTTTCATGTCCTTCACCTCCTGTTCACCCTCTCAGCACTTTTTCACTTCCCTTTTACATATCTTACATATCCCCAATCTTGTTTTCCACTCCCTGTCTCATTCTGTTTTCTCACTTGACGTTAAATATTTAGCAGTTTTCTCCCTCTCACTAGTTTTATTACAATCTCTTTGGCAACATATAGTATCCAGATTCTCTCTGCTGAGCCCCGTTAACTCCAAAATATCATCGCCAGGAAGTAGTTTATGAGACATATTTTAGTGCTTATTAAAAATATATTCGTCTGTATTAAATGTTTCCTCAGATGAAGCCAGACAATTGTCTCATCCTTCACACATGTGTTCTGAAGTGGCAGGAGAGTGCACTGCAAGCACAGCGGGACTGATTCTTTTTATTTTTTATTTTTAAAGAAACACCTTATTTATAGAAGCAGAAACTGCTGAGCTTGCAGGGAAAATAGATGTGATTATTGACATAATGGACAAAACCTTTACTGTAACCGATTCTCCGTCCTTCTTGTGGTTTTTGTTTTATGAGCAGTGAGAGGCAGAGCAGAAATAAAGGCACAAAAAATGTGTCTGTGTGCGTGCAAGGAGAATTAGCTCACACATATTAGAACAAGAACCCATTCTCTTTTTGTTTTCTTTGTATTAAATGAATGACAAGCTGGTACCCTCCTGTTTCCTATTAGACAAAATACAGATCCCCAGCTTAATATCTACTGTAGTGTACTTCAGACAGCACCAAGTGTATACTTAGAATATTAAAGGCAAATATGTTAAAATACAGAATTTCAATTCAGTATGCAGTTCAGTTTGGAGCAGTGTACAGCCCGTTTACATCTGCACTGATTGCGCGCTTTGTTGACAACTTAGCTTGCATGTAAACAGGCTACATTGTGGCTAACAGTAAACATATATTTGATTAAAGTGGAGTTTCCCTGTATCAATCCACTTGTTATTCTTAAAATGATCATTTTCCGTCTCCTTCAGTCTCCATTGTGTCATAAGGCGCTGCACAGCTGCTTTAACTGATACACAAGACAGTTGTGATATCTATTGTTAACTTTCATAACCAACAGCATAAATTAAAGACCACACAGGTGACTCTTGTTATATTGTTATTGTTGTTTGGACTGGATGCAAGTCAACCGGGGAGTGACTGTCATTCACATGGGCTCAGATAAATAAGTAGTCATAGCAGCGCATCAGTGTTTTTGGAGCATAATTGGTGACACATTCACGGTTACGTTCAACATCAAACAGATGGTTTACTGACGCATCTCTCATTGGCTCATCCACAGTAAACATTAGCCCGAGAGCTCCTCCTGTTGTATTTAATGTAAGAAATGAGATCTGATGCTAGTTAATTAGCGCTGGTTGTCGTCCTTTATAATCATTCAAATGTTTATGTTGTCATCTATAGGGACCACCTGGGCCACCGGGGACTGTGGGACTGCTGGGAGAAATAGGTCAAAAGGTGAGACTTTGTAAACACGCACAGTTCAGGAACATGTGTTCAGGAAAACGCACATATATTCCACATGGTATAGTCCCTGATGTTCCTCCATGCACATACACACATACATACACAAATGGTATTGTGGAGACTAAATGATTAAATATGTGACATCTGTTATTCACCCAGCCTCAGAGAATAATGCTCTCTGATTGAAGTAATCTGCCCAATTGAAGTAATTAACCCACATTACAAAGGTGTCTTCTTTCTCGGTCTCCCTCTCTTGCCTCTCATCACAGCACGTAATGGAACTCACCCTTGACAAGTTGTTCATATCTAATGCCAAAGAGTCATTAGCCCTTAAAATTTGTCCAAAATCACTCAACATTTTCCTTTCTCCAATTTCTACTCATTAATAAGGGTCCTCCAGGCAAGGTGGGGGAACCAGGCCTGCCAGGCGAGCCCGGGGAGAAGGTGAGATTATATATCGTTGCAGTTTTTTATCTGGATAAATAGAGTTTTTTCATTTGCAAGATATAATTTTACATGTGTTTGTGTGTTTCAGGGAGCCATTGGACCTGCTGGGAACATCGGAGAGCAGGGACTAATAGGACAGCGGGTGCGCATAATAACATGAAACTATTGAATATTAAACACTCTTAACTTTCATTGACTTGTTATAATACATGTTTATCTGTGTGCAGGGAGAGCTAGGCCTAGAGGGAGAAGCTGGTCCAGCCGGTCCTGATGGAACCAAGGTGAAATGTTTTCTCAAAATATCCCCTGAATGTCAAAATATTATGATATCGAGACAAAACACAACCAGCTTAACTTTAACGTATAGACTATTAAAAAGACTTGTTTTATGTGATGTGTATTCTCAGGGGGAAAAAGGTGACATGGGGCAGGAGGGGGACAAAGGAGAAAAAGGTGAAATTGGACTAAAGGGAAAGGAGGGCCCACCTGGAAATCCTGGACTCACTGGCGTCAGAGTAAGTCACCTGTCTTTCCACTCAAAATCACACACACAAACACACACACAGAAAACAGACTTTCAGCAACTCTCCAGTCTCACCTTCAGCTGTGTTTTCTCTCTGTAGGGTCCAGAGGGGAAACCTGGCAAAATTGGGGAAAGAGGCAAACCAGGATCAAAGGTATTATCTGATGGCATTTTACCTGTGGCATAACTACAAATATTCATACAGAGTGACATAGAAACTTCTTTATTCTATCGATATGTCCAGGGTGCTAAAGGTCATATAGGTCACCTTGGAGAGACTGGACCAGTGGGGAAGACAGGGCCGCCAGGTTTTGTTGGGCCAAAGGGGTCCAGAGGAACCATTGGACACGTGGTAAAGTGGAACAGTAATGATATAGAAATTTATCAATCACTTTTGAAATCATAGACACTTCATGTGATGAGTTAAAACACCATCAAATGTTTCTAAGTACACTTAGACTGACTCAACCTTTGCTCTCTTTAGGGGGCTCCTGGTCGAATGGGTCAACAGGGAGAACCTGGTCTTGCAGGTTATGAGGTAAGATGACCACATCATGAGTAAGCTCCTGAGTGTGTATGGACATTAAACAGTAAATGACCTCATCATCGATATTTGCATTGCCTTGCATTTGGCGTAGTTATTTCACATAAGAATTTCTTGCAGGGCCATCAGGGACCACAGGGCCCCATGGGGCCTCCAGGACCAAAAGGTGAAAAGGTACATTTCGTTCGCTTTATGTGTTATCCTGGTAATTTTATCATCTCTTCTCACTCTTTGATTAGTCAGGCTCTCAGTCTGTTCCCAGAACATGGCAGCAGAGGCTGAACGCTCTGCTGCTTTATGGTTTTGATTGGCTACAAATCAACTCATAATTGATTAGAAACAGCAAATTTTTATGAAAAAGTATCCCAAAATGCACCTCTCTCTGTGTAACAGCTTGTACCCATCAGTATTATTTTTGCTTGATTTAATACCTCAGTAGCTTAATCAAGGACAACATGCTACGATTATATTATGGCTATTATTTTACAAAAGTGCAGAGTCAACTGATTTCACACGCATGGGGAGGTAGTGAGTTTTTGATATAACGCTTAATAATCAGTCATCTAAAAGAAACCACATGTAACGTTTTGGGAGACATTTCAAAACCAAGAGCTGACACATCAGGGATGTGGGTCTTATATAAAACAACTCAATTTTCCACTCTTCTGTTTTGAATTCACAGGGCGAGCAGGGGGATGATGGGAAAGTAGAAGGTCCTCCTGGTCCTCCAGGTGACATAGTAAGTCACACCTGACTTACTTTACTCCCTCCTTCTACTGTTTGCCTGGTAGATTGTTGTAGAAATCAAATGATTTTCAGTTTACTCACTTACTTCTTGTTTTATCAGGGTCCTCCAGGTGACAGAGGAGAGAGGGGGGAATCAGGAGATCCAGGATACAAAGTAAGTCCCACTCCATTTAATCTTAAAATGTCTTGCAGTATTTTGGTTTATGAAGTCCAGTCAACATTTTGATGACTTTTTCAGGGTCAAATTGGTGTGGATGGAGAGAGAGGCAGACCTGGAGCTCCTGGACAACCTGTGAGTGTCAAAAAGTGGTTTCACACACAGGTCTATCATTAAGTTGACAAACAAGCAGCAGACATGATCAGACAGGTCGTCTTTTTATGCTTTTGTTAACACGACTGATTGTTTCAGGGACACCCTGGACCTCGTGGGCAACAAGGACACAAAGGGGCCAAAGGAGATCAAGTAAGAAAGTCAAAAGCAAAATCACAACATTGTGTGTATTTGCTGTCTGTCTTTCAGTTCTTTTCAGTTTGGCCTTTCAGGTTGGGTTTAGATACAAAATGTCCAATTTTGTCATAAACATAGGACTTGAAGGTGTAATGTGTAATTCATCTCAGTAAAAGACGATCACTTGCCTTTGTTGTCTTTGTTGTTTTTACCTTTATCCATCTAGGTAAAATGTTTGAGAACAAATTCTCATTTACAAACATCTCTGGCAAAGTGGTAAAGTTAGTTAATGCAGCAAAATCCAAGAGAAACATCTATCCAGTGAAGAAGTCATTAATTAGTTGAACGTCATGTAATAAAACAGAGCTACTGTGATGTCATTTGTTATTTATGGCTTGAAAACTACTGTAAATACATCTATGGTCATTCTCCAGTATTTTCCCTTGGTTAGTACTGTAGCATGCAAGCCGGTTTGGAAAGCCAGGAATTTCAGCAGCTGCTTAAATGTTACTGTAGATGACTGGCATGATATGGGACAGTATGATTAAATTTTGTTCATTTTCTGTCTCCATTAAGGGTCAGAAAGGCAAAAAGGGTCAGACAGGACAAAAAGGAACCAGAGGAACTGAGGTAAGTTCTCCAGACGTCCACACCTGCTTCGCTGTCTTACAGAGTTTCAGTACAAAACACAGATGTTTTGCAAACTCTCAGCCTTTAAAAAGTTTGACAGTGATCCTTGGAAATGACATATAACAAGACTGGAAAATTGTTTGTGCAAATTTACTTGAATAAAAACAGATGAAATAGAAGACCATACACTGTCTGGGTTTTGTGTAGATTTCTTTTAAGTCCTCTCTTCTCCTCAGGGCATGGTTGGTCCTGCCGGTCCCAGAGGCGTGGTGGGTAGAGAGGGGCAGGAGGGTGTGCCCGGGGTGGATGGAGTCCCAGGGAAGGATGGCAGCAAAGGCATGCCTGTGAGACCAAGTGATAGTTCGTTAACCTAATTTATCCCCTTTATAGTCCTGCTAATACAACCAGAGGCCCTCATCCTGTTTTCTCAATATATTTTTAGGGAGAGCATGGTGATGATGGGGAGTTTGGTCTTCCTGGCAAAGCTGGCTCACGTGGTAAAACTGGCGTTCCAGGACTCCCAGGAGACCAGGGGGGCATCGGACCAAAGGTAAAGGAGGAATTGTAGCAACAATACATAAAACAGTAGAATGGTTGTATGTTAGATAAGCTGCCATTGAGTGATCCTCACTTCATCATTTGATCATTTCTGCATCCTTCCAGGGTGAGCAGGGTCTTCGAGGGCAGAATGGACCACCAGGGAAAAGAGGCTTTAGAGGTGGAATGGGGCTACCAGGGTCACAGGGAGACCAAGGACCTAAGGGACAACCTGTGAGCAGTCTCACATACTTATGCTTTAATATACGAGACAAAGTGTCATGATATTTTGAAGATGATGTGATTTTAATTCTGGATTAAATTCTTGCACAGGGTGATACAGGGGAACCAGGTTTTCCAGGAATTCTGGGAGTTTTTGGACCGAGGGTATGTTCAGCACAAAACAACACTACAATATATGCACACAAAAAAACACACACTGTTAAAATATAATTCTCATGAGGGTCATGAAACACCTTCCTGTCTTTTAAAAAGTAGCATCAGCTCTTTCAGTGTGGCCACACAAACATGCTGAAATATGTTCTTCTCATTGTAAATCACACTCGCACACAATGTGATGATAGGACTGAAGGCATGCATGGATGAACAGCTAAACATAGAACATGTGGATGTACAAAAACATGCAAGAACCATTTAGCTGTCAGTTTGAGGAATTAGCCACTCAGAGACACTTATTTCATGTCTAAACTGTTTGCTCTACCACCTCATACTCAGTATTGAAGTTTTCCCAGGAACTGGGTTACTCTCTAAGTATAGAAACTTTTTGTGTTTGACTTATTTGAGATTCAGGTGTAGTCGATAACTATTACATATCTCATTTTAAACATTCAAAGGAACTAAAATTAGCTAATCTATAACCATCCAGAAAGGAAACATTGACAGTTACTCTATGTGACAGTTACAGCACATGTCTGCAAGTCTTTCCAAATTACAGCCTGTTCTGTCCCACCACCAGACCCCATTTACAAATAGCACAGTTTGAGGCAAGCCAACAAACTCTCCCCTCGCATCCTGTCTGTGATCTGTTCCTTATAATCTTCACAATCGCCAGTTTTTAAGAGTGGTTTTAAACTTTGATTTACATTGCCGTAATGTGACGCGCGCATCCATCCTGCATCTGTGTCCCGGTACTGTGGCAATAAAGATCTATTGTACTCCATTGAAATCACGACACAGAACCAAAGCCAGCGTTTGTTAGGACAGCTGGAAGCATTGTCTTCAACATGGAAACAGTTAGTGCTGTCAGATGTTCCATAATGACCTGTAGATATATTTAGAGATAGGAGTCACTGTGTGTGAAAAGACAATTTGCAGAGCTGATATAAGGTATTACAGTTTTAAATAAGTGTGTGTGCATGAATATTTATCATCGCTGTTTTCAGGGGCCGCCAGGAGACTTTGGGCCAAAGGGCATACGGGGACCAAAGGGGCCACAGGGCGCAGTGGTTAGTAAAATGTTGAATGAGTTTACACTGATGAAATGCACTGAGACCCTTGTTTCATACTTTGTCTCCTACCTGTTTCTGTCCATCAGGGCAGAGTTGGAGTAGTTGGCCCAATGGGAATCATTGGCCCCAATGGAAGCGCAGTATGTATTTATACATTTAGATATAGCTTTGACTTTTCTCTCTGCTGTTGCTGTTCAGCTTACTCACTGTGCACATCTCTTTCCAGGGTCCCAGAGGAGAGAAGGGTAATCGTGGAGAGACGGTGAGTTTTCTTGACCTCTTCCCTCATCGGTGCTTTTCAGTTTTTAATGCTCCGTTTACACTATCAACTATATATCTATATCGACATCCAGGCTGACAATATTTTTTTCCCCTTACAGGGATTGCAAGGGCCAAGGGTATGTTTGCATAGTATTGTCTTTATTTGCTGTAACATATCATTTATCTTTCACTGTTGACACTTGATTGATTGACAACACAAAAGCTCATCCAGCCTGTATGTTTTTCTTCCTTATTAGGGATCCCCTGGACCTCGCGGACCCCCTGGACTTCCAGTAAGTTTCCCACCTTCATGGGTTTAAGAACATTTCAAATACACAATGTCATATTGGAGTTACATGATTCCTCAGCTGACTCACTCTTTTTCTGCCCTCCAGGGTCCTCCAGGTGTCCCTCCATCATTTGTAAGACATGTTATATTTTCTGATTTCATTATATAATTGTCAAAATATACTGTAATGTATATAAACAATGGGGCTGATGAAATAAGACATTACAAGGTTTTATTATTTTGCTGCAGAAGGAAGATGGTCTCATCTTTGTTGAGTCACACACCTCACTCAGGACTGAGGTTAGTAGGGAATGGCGATAATATTTCTCTGTATTCTTCCATCTTTTAGTCTGTTGAAAACTTTACAGACTTGTCTGTTCTTTTATTTGTCCTCTAGAATAAGCCAGTGATGGACCTGCCAATGTTGGACCAGGGCGCAGAGATCTTTAAGACCCTCCACTACCTCAGTAACCTGATCCAGAGCCTGAAGAACCCACTGGGCACTCGGGACAACCCAGCCCGCATCTGCAGGGACCTGCACAGCTGTGAACAGAGGTTAAATGATGGTGAGGGTGTGTGGGTGTTGTGCTGGAGATGGAGAAAGAGAGTAATTTCATGTCAGATATACAGATGAACCCACGTTTGTTTGCATTTTTCAGGCACTTATTGGATTGACCCCAACCTGGGCTGTTCGTCAGATACAATAGAAGTCTCCTGCAACTTTACTGGAGATGGACAAACTTGTCTGAAACCAATAACAGTGTCTAAGGTATTTAAGACACAATAACAAGGTAAATATTACACACAGAAATAAATAATAAACTTGCTAACCAACCTCTCTATTGTCTGTTTGAGCAGCCAACAATGACTGTTGGTCGTGTCCAGATGAACTTCCTGCACCTGTTGAGCTCCGAGGCCGAGCAGCACATCATCATCCACTGCCTGAACTTCTCGGTTTGGAGGTCAGCTGAGCATCAGCCTGCTGCCCAGGGCTCTGTGAAATTCAAGGCCTGGAGTGGGGAGGTGTTTGAGGTGGGAGGAGAGCTTGAGCCAGAAGTCATTGAAGACTCTTGCTGGGTAGGAATGAGATTCTGTCATCCATTTCAGTCCCTTGCAGTTTCATCACTATTGATGCTCAGACTTTCATAAGATGCTAAACTTCATTATAAGATTGCCTTGGACTGATAAATGTGTTGGTTATTTGGGTTTCAGATAAAAGACGGTCGCTGGCACCAGGCCCATTTTGTGTTCCACTCCCTGGACCCCACCCTGCTCCCTGTGGTCGACATCTACAATCTCCCAAAAACTACCCCTGGCTCACATTACCACCTAGAAGTAGGCCCTGTGTGCTTCCTGTGAGGGCTGCAGTGTAAGTTACCTGAGTATGGAGGAATGGATAATCACCCCTGGATGACACCTTCATGCAGACGTGGAGATCGGAGCAGTCTCCTCCATCCACACTGCTCAAGAGAGAACAACCCTCCCTCCCCAGACAGATCCTGCTTCACTCTGCCAAACTCCCATTGGACTGCAGACACAGAGGGAGGAAGCATGGAAAGCTGGGGGGACCAAGAAGAGCTGAGGAGGAGCAGGGGAGTTCTTGCACTAATAGCTTCTCAATATGGCAAAAGCTTCTTTAAGCTCTTCAAGAAGGATCTCTACACATACGCCTGCTTGGAGGGAAAAAAAAAATAAAGGCTCTATGCCACACAATCTCTCTGGAACATTGCTGAGTGAAGGGAGACCAAGGCCAAGTCAATCAGCGGACATTATAGTAACTTATTTTTGTAACAGTCTGTATACTGTGTGTACTTTTTTGAAAATACCAGGAATTCAATTCTGTCAGAGGAGAAGAATTAAAGTAATTGGGATCAGTTAAATGTACATATATAAGTATGCTTATTATAAACTTTTATACATGTATATCTTATGTAAAGAAATAATCTTCAAGTGCAATAGAAAATGAGAAGATAATTTGATATTTTAAACTTATATGGAAGGATTTTTCAGGGGTGCCATTTTATTTGCCTTTGGTGCTCATCTCCTTGTGATCATGCCCATGTGAATTTTATTTCTTTTCTTTTCTTTTTTTTTTCCAGAGGCAGGCTCATTTGCTTAAATTGAGCAGAAATCACATCTGTATTCACTAATGCTCCAAATGGGAGATTTCAGTTTCTCTCTCTCTAATGAGGGGAAACCAGTGGCATCCGCTCAGCTCTCAGTAAATTACATCTGAAGTCACAAGCTAATACATACAAACTGTCCACATGGAGAGAGTCAGTGCTTTAAATATTAATTGCTGTACTAATTAATTCATACACTATTGAACTGGATGCCACTGTTGATCAGGGGGATTATGTGTGGTTGTTCAGATTAAAGATCTGAGGAAAAATATGCCCAACAGTATGGAGCTCTAGTTCTCAATAGTGTTTTATTCATTTCTCTGCAACTGTGGAGTGTGAAATCAGGCTTACAATTTCCTTTCATAAAGATTTTTTCTTTTCTTTTTTTTTTTGTTAATATGAGGGTAGATGTTATTATATACGCTGCATCACTTGGGACCAGGGGTCTCTTCTTCTACCTGAGAGTAGACAAACTATAGATACAGGTAACCCTTAGAGGAGACTGAGCCACAGGAGAGAGGAGCGCGGGTCCAGGAGACGAAATAAAAACCCCATCTTTCACCCCACCCTCTCTCTAATGCATGGTGCTAAGTAAATTGTCTAAGGTGCTAACCATAGTGCTGTAATTACACCACTTTGCTAAAATATTCTGATGTTTTTTGTGCATGCTTGCTTAGATGAATTTTAAAAAATCCATATATTGCCATAGCTTCCATAATGCACTATAATGGTAATATCCCATCCAATACTACGTACTTCCCTAATAGTCATCCATCTGTTTTTTATTCAAAACTGTTTTTTTTCGATGCCGCAATCACCAGAAATGCTTATTCTGAGGGAAAATATTTTAGAAATAGGTGTAGAAACTAAAAACAGATTCTCCTTTTATATCCAGTATAAATCACAGGGTTTGAAGTATTTTTAAAGAGTCAAGTTCTTTCTCTCTGTACAAAGCCCCCCCACAGCTGTATGTAATATTTTTTAGAAACACAACTAGTGGAGATAGTTTTAATTAAATAAAAGTTTCTTTGTTGTAGCTGGACACAAGTGTGTATAATTGTGCAAACCTTGCTGTATACAGATCCCCTCTTGCTAATTTAATGTTATTTAATGTTGTTAACGTGGTTGCCGACTGAGCAGATTTCTGTTGGTGGAAGCAATACTACTCTTTCTGACATCTTTATATATCAGTTTGCCCAACTGGTCTTGGAGTTTATAGATTTTTTTATGTGTAAATTTGGGGCTCCAGAGAACAAATTTATTGCAATGTTAATTATCTTTTATTTTTTTAATTTTTTTTTTTTTTTTTTTTTTTTTTTTTTTTTTTTTTTTTTTTTGCTTTATGTTGTTTTTCCTTTATGATAATCAGCCATGTACTGTACCAGGACTCTGTGCTATACTATAACTTGTGTTCTAAGGAATTATGCAAATATGT